>JAQMCX010000017.1:12115632-12130970 GCA_029814765.1 Acanthurus leucopareius | reverse complement strand
GGTCGCGAAGCTACGGCAATTTGAATAGAGCATGCGCTGCGGTATCGGCGCCGATACCATCGTCGTTAAAGGGTTAAGAGCTTTGAAGTGCACCATAAAGTCATTACATGATTGAAAAAAGCATGAGAAAATACAGTAGCCAAATTTAGTAATGCAAAAGTCTTGGCAAGAATTATGATGTGGAGCTTATTAAATGTTTTACTATTTAATATTGGCCTTTAAACAGAGTGAGATTAGTGGAGAGGTTTTATCTGCTAATGTATGTTTAACCCTTATTTTCTTCCTTTGGTCATACAATTTATGACCGTATATCCTCCCAAACCCTGCAAGTTATTATATGATAAGAATATTATGATAAATTACAAGTGAAAAAAAGATGGGTGAGCGTAAAAGCATTTACATCTTTAATCTTGTCAAGATGCTCCAGCCTTAGAACACTTCGTTAAAGCACATTTGTCACACCAAGTAAGTAATTTACAGTTGTGTAAATTGAATCATGGACAGAGGTGGAGGGCTGGTTTATCTAACAGCCCCTCTTATCTTTAGTTAAAAATTACGGGCTGTTTATTTATTGGTCAGTATAGAGTCAAACACAAGCAAGTCACTGTGGAATTTAAGGTCTGGGAACATGCAGTGATAGATAGCACAATGTGAAAATGACATTGCGTGCATTCGAAGGAGAACTGGAATTCTCTATCTGAATATACAAAGCCACAAACTTAGTTACATGAGGTGACTGACTCGGTCAAATGACGCATATTGTAATCAAACAAGAACAAGTTTCATTAACAAAACTGCAAACCCAAATCTGTAAACTTGACCTATCTCAGGTTCAATATCCAGCCAGGAAATATTCTGCAAGAGCAGCCAAAGTAAACCAACTACAGCCTGGCCAGTTCTCAAATCTTTTTGTCACACATCCATGTCTCGATCTCAGCCCTCCATCTGAAATGATTCATTGGTAGGGAGTGCATTTTGCCGGGCTTCTTTATCGCTGTGCTGAAAAGCCTGAATGATTTCCCCCTTCTGAGCAGATAAACAGTACTGACTGTTATTGAAAGGGACTGGTCACACAAATGACTTAGACAAGTAGATTGGAACTTAAAAGACAGGGCAAGGAATTTCCTCTACCACAGCTGCCGCTAGGGGTTGCTGGGAGGAGAAGAGCCTTTGAGCAATGGTGGGGATCAGCCTCCCCGAGCCTGGAGGACCCCAAGGGAAAAGCCAGTCCAGAGAGCGGGGGACTCTCACGGACAGTGAAGAAATTTTCCCACATTCAAACACACAAACAGAGCCGCCCAGGGCAGCAAAAAGGACCCTTGTCCACCAAGGAGACAGAGGGAGGGAGGGAAAGAGGAGGAAGATCTGAAAGTTACAATAACACAGCCCAAAGAAGTACATCCTATGCTATATCTCTTGTGAAGAGGCCCCTCTCGGTGAATGCACTCCATAGACAAACAATGTTCTATGAAGGACATTGAATGGTCCAGGCAAGGACTTTACGTTCTTCAAGGCATGTTTAACCTTTAAGTAACCTTAAGTAAATTGTAGAACCTCAGAGGGCTGGTATGGTCATCCACCAGATGATTTGGCCAAACCCTCACCGTTCATTGGTAAATGACCTCATTAGAGTAATCTGTTTTCAGCACAAGCTATCGCTACAAATACCATCTGCTAGGCATTAAATGGGGTGTCAGGCCACTTAGGACATCTGGATTGTTAGCACTGTGAAGTTTAGGCTGATTTAGACAGGATTTGATCCTGGGAAACAAAAAATGCATGATAAAAACTCATGGGCAGACAATTCAGGCCAAATGATTTGTCGTCAGTTTGGCAGAGGGGACTAAACCCATTCAATCAAGCAGAGGAAATTCTTAAGCTAAAGAGGAACTCACTGATCTTTGTTGTTAGGTCTTGGGAAAAACAAAGATCAGGACTCCAGATAGATTTTGAATGCCATTAAGTACCCAACCCCACATGTCAAAATAATTCAATCTAAAGCACATAATGATAAGTTCTTTGTAAACATCATCTATTTCCTAGAGGGCCAGCTAGGCAGTTAGATCAGGTCACAAGTCAAAGGTCACCTTTCACCACAGTTAACCATGAGTGGAGTCTATTCTCAACAAAAACAGAGTTGACCTCTGGTACAAAAACACTGCATCTTTTATGATTGCAAAGCTTCTTTTCAAAGTGCCTCACTGCAGTTTTGTCTGATTAGAAAAGAGAGAAACCTTAAACTACTTTACAGATACACCCAAATGATACAAAAGCAAAATTCTACTGAGGGAGTAAATAGTTTTGTGTTTGTTTGCTGTCAAGTCCTTAGAATTGGATTCCTCTGTCTTTGACCCAAACAAAATCCATTCTTTTGCTGTGTGATTGATGTCTTTCTCTTGGAAATCTAAAGGTTACATCTTGAGAAAATGTGGCATGCAAGCCTCCTTTTGAGTGGGTCGGCAAAAGTCTTCAAACTTCCTTTTATAGAAGTAACCCCCTGAGCTGGATATCATAGCCATTATAAATAAGAAGCTGGAATGCAGAAGGGGAAAAAAATAAACATCCAAGCCGCTCCGTTATCTACACCCAGCTGTGCTGTTCAGAGGCCCATCCTTGCAGATGATGTCACACTGGCATTCTGTTACTCTTAAAATAGCGTTTTTGTAATTATGTGTGGATGTTATTCATTCAAGGCTAGCAAACTTTACTAAATATGAACCTTAAATTGAAGTCACATAACCTTAACTGAAATTGTTCAACAAAGCTGAAACTGCAATTAATGCCAAATGTCTCAAGTATTAGTGATATATCTTTGATATTAGCTATGCCAATTTGAAGGCAGGCATCATTATAAAATGTTCTACTTCACACAGATGAATGTAAAAGATCATTAGTGACTAAAAAAATAAGTCACGGTGGTCAGTTGTGTCCACTGGATTGTGTACAGTACAGACCACAAGTTCACAACAGAACTTCAAAGACAAACAGATACATTTCAAGGGGGCCTAAATGATTTACAATGTTGTGAGGTAATATTGGACTGAGGAAGGAGAAAGGGTCAATGGACTTGCAATGTTTGGGGCTAATTTTAGAGGCAAAGTAAATTTAAAACCAGTTTCTTACACAGAACAGTGTTTGGAGAATCAGGTCCTGATATCATCCAGAGTTTCTCTGTCACAAGTAAGTCAAAAGAAGACTGCCAGTGTTTGATGGATTTTCACCCACTGAAAATTCTGTTTGGTTTAGGCAATGAGTGCATGAGAAGAAGGGGAACTCATCTGTTTATTTGACATTGGTATCAATGCTACATATATTTGGGCATACAGACAATGCCAATGAAAGAGGCAAGTTAAAAGGAGTACGAAGCAGTTGCACTTCATGCAATGTCAACAACATGACCACTTGCTTGCTTTGATTCTTTAGACAATAATCTACTCTTTTCATATATGAGCTCAAGTGGGCATAACATAGACATGATACAAGGGAACTGGCAAGGGGAAGAGTAGGGTTACTGTCAGTTTCAACAGATATAGATATTTGCGTTCACACATGCAGCTTGTCCAGGTAATGTCTGGAAAAGTTCAGGGTTCCAGTGCATGTGCGAATATGGCTTGAAATGTGGAGGTGAGAAGAAACCTGCAGCCGAAAGAATACAGGGGACTGACACACTGGAGGTTTGATAAACGATTCCACATGTGCTCCACATCCCCAGTGAAAGAACTGCTTTGTGCTAAACGAGGTAGCACGCGCACAAGTCCCAAGTGAAGGCCCCCCTCCTTTATTTTCCTTCCATCTACTGACAAAACCTATCCGGCCCTTTCTCAGTAGCTCGGGGTAATATTAGCCAAGGGTAGGGGCAGGAGCAGGGGGTTTGGATGCCTGAGTCTCAACCCTCCGTCCAGCAATGTATTTTGACGGGAGCTAATTGCCTGTGACTACATGGAAACAAGGGACCGAAACAACCATTGCATTGACTTAGTTTTCTGGAGGGTGAAGGAAGGTAAAGGGCAAAGGGGACCGAGGTTAGGAACAAGGAGAGAAAGGCAGGGAGGGGGCAGGGAGCTGTCAGGAAGTGAAGACATATTAGGATATTCTCAACCTCAATTACCCCTAGTGCTAAATCATTCCCAGTGATGGGGAAATAATACCTCAAGACATTAAGGAGGCAATCTTACACGAGCACCTGCTCCCTGTGTGTTTAGCCCTGATATGATTGAAGAACCAATCATCTGGTCATCATGGACACTTAATGTAAAATACTACCTTTACTGTAGCCACAAGCTCCCCTCCATAGAGTCAGAACAAAGCACAGTGAAAGTAAGACTTAAATTACCTATAATTTATACCACTGGTGGAAACATGCAAGTCTAATCAGGTAGTCAAGGCAGCAGGCTACTGTTTCCAAAAACCCTACAGTTACTCCAATGCATGAAAGCCTGGCTAACAATGAAGCATTGTGCAGAACTGTGAAAACAGAACTTGAGGTGTCTATCTTATAGTAAAATATCTGGGGTTTGAGATATTTTATTCAACCACATGATTGCATAACCATTTTTTTTTTTTTTACATTTTCTGAGAGTGGGTGTGTGTGAAGAGACTGACAGGAAATTAGACTGAGGGGATGGAGAGAGGAGGAGGCAAAGGAGATGGAGGGTTGGGGGAACATCGCAAAGTGTCCTGCACTCTTTTTTTAATAGGTCCCATTGGACAAGAGTTCTCCTCCTTTAGTGGACAGGAATGAAACACAACCCAATGTTGGTTTTTCCAAGCAACTACGGTAAATAGATTCACAGTTTCATAGTTTCACATACACCCCAAAGTAACTAGGCTAGGATGTGAGGAAGATGCAAAGAATGGAGACCAGACGGCCAATTTTGGACATATAGATTACGTAAGGTAGCATAAGGTACCAGAAGAAAGATCACATTATTTTTTCACTGTGTCAAAGGTGGGTAACCTCAGTACAAGTTCTCCAGCATATTAGGGCAGTCCGGCCAGGCTGCAGTTCCTCTCCAACTCAGGTTCTTCACAGCAGAAAACAGTCTAAATACTGTGTGAAAGAAACAGACCAATGTCTGTTGCAACCTCCCATCAGTGAGCCCTGCACACCTCGCTCCTGTGGTCAGGTCCCACTCTGCAAGACCTGAGATCAGGCCTCACCTCTTTAAGGTAAAAGAAAGCTTAAGTATTTGTCTTCATTTATCTTTTTTTTTTAACAAGATCTTATTTTATACTGCAAATAAAAATTTCAAAACTTGTGTTTAATCTAGCATCTCCAATAAAAAGTCCATCTGAATTAGTCTCTTTAGGAATCCCCCAGATAGAATGAGGCTGATTAGGTTTTAAAATCATGGGAATGTAAACCTTGCCATGCTTGGTCTAATCTACAAAAAGTAATATCAATTATTAAGATATATAAATCAGGTTTAAGACTGAAGTTCTTTAACCATGACTACGCTTAAATATGCAGTCCTTAGATGTGACTCATCATCTTTGCACTGTTTTAAGAATGCTTCTGGGCACATATACAATTCGTCTCTCACTTTGAATTTAGGAGTCTGACAGCTGGCTACAAAAAATACTGTTTAAGAAGAGGCCCATTTTAAACCCTTATCTTCAGAGATCTGGCACTGCATATGCAGACTGTGTAAGTGTAAATCATGGTGTGAAAATCTGGTTGCCCCCTGATGCATAAACAAGTCTGTGAACCAAAACAGTTTCACTTTTTACATGTTCTCGTAAAATAAGGTGCGAGTAAAGCAGAGGAGTTGGAGTTTGTAGGGGTCATAACCACTTGTGACTGAGGATTGGGAGGAGAAAAAGGGGGGTGCTCACTTTCAACAGACGCTGTGTCTGGTATAGGATTATACACTCAACTAATTACTCCCAGACTTTTCTGCTCTGTGCCAGAAACTCTGCACAGATACAGTAGGCTGGCATGTTCACAGCACAAAGAACAGGTCAGTGCTGAAGACTGGCACAAAGTTTTGTATGCACGTTTTGGCTGCTCGGTGTGTTAGTGATGAGTGAAGAGTAAAGAAGAAAAAGCCCACCTCAGTTCTTGCCCTACCCTGCCTGCCGCATCAGATTCTCACCTTACAGCCCCAGTTGGAAGAAGCTAATGCCAACCAAAACATCTGGTCCTGGTGGAAGTGGGTAAACCTCTGCCTCAGCATCTGGTCGGAAACAATGGCCCTGTCTTTTCTCTGCTGGCCACCCTTTTCCTGTGACAGAGGAGTTCAGACTGGGGGAACGCCACAGCCATTTGTGGCCACCCCCAATATCTGGTAACACACACAGCCACCATGAGCTTAGCAATGCTTCCAGTCATCCTTCCGTCACAGAAACGCAAAGTGGCTCTGTTGCTCTTGGATGTCAGACCTATTTTTCTTCCCTCCCCTCCCTCCCTTCTGAAAACACACAGGTAGCTGGACGAGGATATGCACAATAATCAAAACAGTGGACCTAAAAATATTCCAGCCAAATTACAACCACAGCTGCTCCAGTCAGACTTGAGAGTAAACAGACAAATATTTGTATTTTATATGTATGATTTTACATTCTTTAAGCTGAACCTGTGAAAAAGCCCAAAGCGTATTAAAAGCTCAGTGGATGCAGCTCTGCCTGACAGTCAGCTGTAGTGCAGGGCTTTTCAATAAATCCATCCAGCACTGACATCCATTAACACAAGTCTGTGGGGTTCAGTGGGCAGCCTATTCATGTCTGTGAAGTATGTATGGATATTACACATTGTTGAAAATTCCTTCAGCAGCCTTACATGGCCAAATCCTGCAAGCCACTTACTTCCAATGGGTTAGCATGATTAAAATGTAATTTCTATGTCATAATCCAATCCAATCCTTTCACGCATAATCATCATTTTTATTTTTTCTCTCTTTTTTGCTACTTCTCTGAACTGTGGCCAGAAACACTTGAGCATAACTGTGGCTTGCTCGACACTCCTAAACAGCACGATCTCGATGCAGAAAGAGGAATGTAGCAGATACTAAGTGCTCCTTAGGCAAAGCCGTGTGGGTGAGGAGGAGGGAATAATTTTGTGCTAAGCATGGTGCTGCGCTTGTAAAGCCTCAACAACTGACCGAGAGGACCCAGTGCTGCATCTCTGCCAGATGTTCAGTTGGATTAAATAGCTCTTGATGCCTTCTATCCTGTAAACTTTACCCTCCATTTTCCTAATTACAAAAGCAGAATGATTTTATTTTTGTATTTTTTTTGTTTGTTTTCATTTGTTTTGGTTTCTGTTTTAGTTTTTCAGGGGGGTTGGGCATAAAAACAATTCAGAAACCCATGTGCATGACTTTAAGTCTCATCATTTACAAATTAAAGCTGTCTGGTTTAGTTTCTAAAATTTAGACAGCCAAATTATGTGGAAATGTCTGGGGGGTTTTTTGGTAAAGAAACAAATCTTTTGACATGCTGATGTCTCAATGCAACACACAACCAAAAAAGTTTGCGTAACCAAATTTGGCTCAAAAGATATGAACTGCTGCCCACAGTGAGAAGAATCACTCACAAAAGATTCATATTTTTTCTAAACACAGGAAAATATCTACCAAAGAGGTGACAGGCTATAGTTACCCTCATCCTGGTTCATTTTGATTTTCATGACTATAGTTTAAATTTCTCCAGATTCTCACTTCCTTAAGCGAAGATGTTTTTCTTTCTTTTTTTATTTGGAGAAAAAAAACAGAAACAGAGAAGAAAAAGCAGGAAGATCACCAGGTTTGAATAAAATGCAATAGTAAGACTTAACACTGCACATGACGCCTTATTATGAATAGACAGTTTTTCTACAGTATGACTGTGGCAAGAACTGTGGTGACAGAGCAGTTGATGTGATACAGCGCCCTCCGTGGATTATCAAATGAATTACATGTATGTGCGTTTAGCCTAGTGAACATCAAATCGCATAATATCGAGGTCAAATGCATTGCACGTCATGTGAAGGCTGAATGCAGTCCATCATATCACATACCAGTTTAAAATAACTAAAAACGCTGATACTGTCATCAAACTTCATATGTATAGAAAAAATAAGAAGCCTGTCATGCGCAGAACTGCATATAAATTAACCAATATGCATCTAATGGCGGTCACTAACGTGCTATTTCTGATGGGAGGCGGCTGATGTTGAGCCATTAATCATTTTCCCCTTGAAATTAATTCACCCAGCGCACTGGCATACTTCAAATCAGGTGCTGGATCTTAATTGGCATGATAAGCAGAAAAACAGCGGCCACAGCAGCCAAAGCACATTTTGATCTGAAATAACAGGAGTAGAGCTTCAATCTTATTTTAATATGTAAAAGTACCCATCGCATCTGACACCAGCCGACCCCTTCCTCCCATCCGTGTTTTCTATCTAAGCTTCAGATTGACAACCTCCAGCCGATGGCTCCCTTTGCTTCCACGGCTGCTGAGAGGAGAACCTGGGGAGCGAGCACCATCACAGGGCTCCGCTCAAATCAGCTCGATTTGCATTGAAAATGTAAACTTACCTTCCAGCCTCGTTGCAGAGAAACAGTTACTGCTCGATAATAATAATCCCTTGTCGCTGTCACCAGGCGAATACGACAAAAATTCAGTCTCTGGGCAGGCTGAATAAATACGGAGTGGGTGCCCCGTGCTGGCTGAGTGAGGCTGTTCATTCAGCTGAATGATAGTGGAGAGTGAAGGGATTGACAAATCGGTCAAAACAGCAGTACCACGCCTCCCTTCTTAAAGCTACCGCACTCTGTCTGTCTGTCCCCCTGTCTGTCTGTCTGCCTGCCTGTATGTGCAGTGGAGGTGAGGATAACCGATTAAAACATTTCAAGGCTATTTCATTCAATTAATAGCTTAATCATTTATCTTCTTCATGTTTCCATCGTTCATAACTAAGCCAGCCAGCCAGTAACATGTTACTGCAGTGCAGTTAACTGCTCCTTAAAGGAAACACTAGAAGCAATGCAGCACAATTTGGAGAAGTAATATAGCACACAACCTGCTACAACCTGAAATAATTGCTACAAGTTCTATTAAACCCATAAGTACATATATTGTGATTGGTGTAACTGCAAGCAAATTAAAACTAGAACAACAGGTTTCATGTTTGCTAATGAAAAAGGTCCAATAAGATTTTCCAAAAGTAAAGATCTTGCTGCCCCAGCTGCTAAGCGTTTAATCCTCTGAAATATGAAGAAACTCTATGACTGGCTGTGTTTTGATCTCCTCGCAGTCTGTAATCCTTCATTAATTGCAAATTCTGGGCATCCGCTTTGACCTGGACTCAAACATAGACATCAATACTAATTTCATGTGTTTGAGAATGAAATGAGCCCCGCTGCCATGTTTTGTGTAGGGTGTGTGAGAGATAATTCCTCAGCAAGAAATTGGTTTCACTGAGGGTCAGTAAACAAACTGTTGGAGTGTTGGGTGGCCTGAACTGAACTCTTCACAATCTGTCACTTGTAGCTTTGAAGTTGCTGATCACTCACACTGTGGGGACAGCATGGATAAATGTGCTGGCTGTCAGGAAAACTTCCAGTGGTCATGAAAGCATGCTTTAAGCCTGGAAGCTAACCAGTTCATAACTGCAGGCACACTCTCTGGCAACAAGTGAAGATAATTTCTTTAGAATTTTTTTTTTCATTACAGGCATAAACAAACAACCCTAACTGGAAATGCAGGGCAGGTTGAAGGGGAACTCCACCAATTTCACGCTTGAAGATAGTCTTCTTGCCATAAGGAGCACTTCTTTCACCTGGGGAAACTGCTGGAAAAATTGTCTGTAGCTCCAGACGTAGATTTTTAAAGTTTGATCGTGTTGGTGATGATACATTATGTTTCATTTTGGGATAAGTTGGATCCATTGTTTTTGAGCCTGACCCATACGTAGAGAAGCCAAGAGCAGCCATGGTTGTAACTGTCTTTCTTCATTCTTTCACCATGTAATAAGGGGTCATGATAACTAGATATGTTAATGTGTTATCACGGGATAACAAGGCTCGGTTTCCTGTGTTAACAAGATAAATAAAAAACAAGTTCTGTTATCTTGTGATAACTCATTGTTTATCCCTTTATCACGGGAAAACAAGCCTCTTTACTTATTTCGTCATAATGAGATAACAACCTGTCATCCCATGAGAATGAGATGATAATTTTATGATTTTGAGAAAACATAAAAATATAATTAATAAAACAGTAGGCCCAAAGAATCCAACACACACAAGAAATGCAACATTGCTAATTTTCTGCAGGTCAATGGTAGACCTGCTATTTAATTTAACTGCCATGGCAGGGAGATCGGATAAGTGAAATCCTCAGAGGATCGATATTTTTCATGCTTTTCACAATGATTAAACAATGTGGAGGGACTGTGTGAATCATTTAATCACACAGCTAAAGGAAGTAAAGGGTTTCCAGTAAATGATTGAGATGCTTCTAGGACAGTCTTCACTGAAAAAAAATGTATCCACAGGTGTCAAAATGAAACTAGGAACAGAGCTGCTACTTGTATTGTTTGGGATTCCTTGAATACCTCCATGCTATTAGTACAAAGCATTTTCCAAAGCTCTTAGCTCATGTAGAATGTGTGGCAGTTGGGGTTGTTGATTGTATTTTGTACTTTCACGCTGAATAAAAAAATCCCCATGTACTTTCAATATGCAAAGGTAGCTAATGAGTTTAGCAAGTTGTTTCCCTTTCTGGTAGAAATAATTTGCCAGCTACTGTGAGTGTCAAGTCTGTCAGTTGAAGACTGTGTGTTGTCCTTTTGAATATGTTTCAGGAGAAAATGAAGCAGTCCAAGAGCTCAGCCGCCTGGCCTGTCAGAGCAAGGAAGATATTTTTCAGTAGAAACAAGTTTTTGGTGGAAGCAAGTGATTCAGACCCAGGGAGAAAACCAGGCAAGAGGCCACGATTAATCTCTTCAATTTGGTAAAATTGAGGAGAGGTCAAGCCTGTAATCCAGAGTGGATAGTATATCATAGGGGAGTTAGTTTCATGTCATATAATGACACTCTGTAAGTAACTTTAACCTGAGCCTTTTAGCTTGACCCCCAAAACTCAGTCAGTGAATTAGACATGGCAAGAGAAACACGCACACACACATACACATTATGGCGCAAGAATATAGTGCCAGGAGTCAGTTCGGACTTATTTTAACTATCCTGTTGGTTAGAATGCAAATATATGACGGATAATACAATTCAGTTAAGCCATTATGTTAGAGTAAACAGTTTCCTTAGCAACACCACCTCAAATTAAGTATTTTTGCTGTGATTACACTGAGTGGGAATACCTGTCCATGACTAGGGGTTAAGATCAGAGAACTGGTTAAAAGTTTGGACAACAAAATGGACTTTAGTGGAAAGGTCCCACTTCTTAGGCTGCTGAAGTGTCCAGGCAGTTAATCAAACACACCTCAAACCATTCAAATAATATGAAATTGTACAGTTTTTATATCCCTGCTCAGATCCATCGCAGAAAGCCAAAGCTAACAGATGCCATTACAGATGGATTCTCAAAGCTTTTAACCGAGGGGAGCCAGGTTGTTTGTAGACAGTCTTGATTTGACAGGGCTGCAGAAGTGAAAAGGTCCAGTCAACACCCGGGGTCTCAGGGGTGTCTGGTAGAAAAGGAGTGGCGCTAACTGAATTCGCACATGTCCATTTAGTGTGCACATACACACCTGCCATTCACTGTGCACAATGAAACTTACAGACATACATACGCCTTTACATAAAACATGCTCAAACTGAAATATCCCTAACATATATAATTATCTTTCTAAAAGCCTCAAAAAGGGATAAAGAAAAGCCAGAATAGAAGTCAGTGATATGCCAGTTATTTGGTAGGCTTTGGCATGGAAAAGTTTGGGAATCACTGGTATAATGTCCTTCGAGATATTAAAGTTTTCCAAAGTTTGAGATCATAATAATGATTATGTCATTGCTGTGTGATCAAGGCTGGTGACAAAAACAGAAAACATGTTTTAAAATATAGAGATTGTATTTAAAGGACATGGGCTATTAACAGGCATGTAAAGCATAATGAATGATGCTATTCATTTGTATAATGGGATATGTAGAATCCAGTGGTTTTTGATTCTGGAATCCCCAAACTGAATCAGAATGCATTGCTAAATAATTAACCTACATTTCGCAAAAGAGTTTAAACACGTCAAAATATTTGTTCATTAGATTATCTTTATTGAATATTCACCTGGATGAAAGTAAAAATAAATATTGTTGCCATGAAAAAACAAGCTGTGAACCACCACCAAAGAGCATTTCTATTCACACTATGAGGTGCAACACTGCATAATATGGTGGGTCTCCAGAAATGGGATTGCTTGTCATGTGTACTGCATAAGATAAAATGACTTGGTGCCCTTGACCAGGGGCACTTACCACAAACTGCCTCACTAACAACTGAAGAAATGGCCAAAACTTTTAATGTGAGTGGTGACAATGACTCCGGTAAGTGTGTCCATTCTGCTCTGTGAGTGACAATGGAATATCAAAGAGCATCGCTCTGAGGAAAATGACTGCACGTATTCCACATGACAAATTAGTGGCTAAATCTAACCATTCCTGGTCCATATTTATTCACAGTAGTGTTCATGTCAGTTTGCTTTAAAGTTTTGACTTCAGGATTCAACTTAGAGACCTTCTCTTGCCAGTGATTTAAGCCCTAAAATGACCTCTATAGTAGTGAAATTTACATATTTTTACTTTTTTTAAGATATTATTTAATCTATGTCTTAAAATTACTTAAATGTCACTCCACACTTTTGGCCTCATTAGGTATGTGCTGTTTCATTAATAATTATGAGATCTCTGACAAGGCCACCCCCATGGCCAGCAACCACTCTCTCCACTGCTCCCTCACCCTGATCTTGTTCCTCCGCATCATCTTTCTAGTTTCGTAGCGTAAACTGTGGCAGCGTGTTTTAACTATGCACAACTTCTGAAGAAGAAGGAGAGGAACAAATCACACACAGTCACTTGCAAGGGGACATAGCAGAATGTTAGTGTGTTAAGTCTTTACAACTTAGAAGGCAACAGTTAAAAATATCTTTACTAAGCTAATAATGAGAGCAACGTAGCCTCTTACTGACTGACCACTGTTCATTTCACTGTAGTAAGCTATTGTACGTGCAGCTGACAGCAGCCCACGTCTGTTTCAGGTGTGTAACATATGAAACCTGTCTTGTCCAAATCTGCCTATTTGAGAGGGTTATAAATTCACTGAAGTCATTAGGAGGAAATTCAGTCATGACACTGATTGCTAATTTCAAGCCCAGTTTGACTTGTTAAGTGTAAAAAATACCAGACAGACATGTTGAGATGGTCAAAATTTTGATTTTCACTAGTGGGAGTCTTTAAAAAATAAAAGAACAAAGGTATAAATGTGGAGCAGATCACTCCAAAATAAAGAATAAAATGTGTTAAAATGCCATGTTACGGTACGTTGGCCAACACATCAAAAAAAAAAAGTCACGAGTTGATTCTGCTAAAATACGAATTCGGCATGAGTCATCTCTGAATGCTTATCAGACCAAACCGTGCCACAATTAAAACCAGAATTGGCTTGTTTTTGTTTTGAAAAACAAGAGATGAAGTCCAAGTCACTCCAGACAAGCATTTCTTTCCAAGTATTTCTCTCACTGGGGACATCTTAAACTAGTGGAGGGACGCATGTTACAGCCTAGTTGTTTTTGTTGGGTACTGAACACCACACATGCTCCTTATGTCCAGCTGAAATGATTGCTTGTGGATCAATAAGACAAACAACATCTGTGCCATCAGTGTGACAGAGCAGTAGAGACAAGTAAACACACATGGCTTTTCATGGCTGTCTAGCTTTTATTGGATTGTCTCTGCCAACTTAAAAACATCTAGAAGGTTAGTTTGTCTGAAACTACAAATGTGTAGACTGCATAACTGACAGTGGTGTAACATACTGAATGTGTGCCTCAAAAGATTCCTTTCAAAATAAATGCAATGGCATGTTTTAGGAGCAAGGCAGCATGTATATCCAATTTGTATTTAACAAAATGTATTACGAATTGATCCTACATTGTGTCAGCATACAGGAAACATGAGCCAGCACCATGTAGGGACTCTATAGCTATAATTTCAATGATGTCATATCTGCCTTGCATTTGAAAGAATATGCATTATGATCTTACAGGAGAGACACACGGCTACCATTTGAAAATCTAAACTGAGAACCACTGTCACCTTCATTTACAGCTAACTTCCTGCTCATCCTCTCCTCATGTACTGAACAGCTGACCCAGCTGGGCTGTCTAACACAACACAGTAGCTCTCTATTGTCCATCAAACTGCGTGTTCTGCTGGTTTTGTCTACTCTTCTCCCTACCCCTAACCCAAAGACAGCTACTCTCCCCCCACACACACTTGCTTCTAAAGACCTACTTGTGAGGACCCTTACTGACATAATTCAGGCTCCTGCCCCTTACTCCGACCTTAACCTAACTAACCTAAACATAATTCTAACTGAACCTTTAAAGATCTCAAATCTTGGCCCTCAAACTGTCCTCTAAAGGTCTGTCTAAAAGTGGGGACAGCTCAAAATGTCCTCATTTTCCAAAGAATGTCCTTACTTCCAAGGTCTAAAACTCAAATTGGTTCTCTCAAAGGTAGATGTATAAGACCACACATGCACACAGACACACATAGAAACTATTTAGTCATCAACTCTGTGTCTCCCTGTAACCTCTGTGATGGAGGGTGAACGACAGAAGGAGGAAGTGCAGCTCAGTTACACCTCCAACAAAACTGCTATATTAGCTTTCAAGGATGCAAAGTCATCTGTATGTGTTTTCTCCTCACTCTCTGGCCCCTCCTGCCCTCATCATTCTTCCTTTTCTCTGGGATGACTTTAATATAAAATAAGACATTTCTCTGTTCTATTTCTATCTCGTGTAATACTGTATGTTCCCTTTCATTTCCTGGCTGTCATTAAAGTCTCTCTACATTTGTCTTTTCTCTCCGTCTCGGCTGCAGAGCAGAGAAGCTAATATCTCCTTGGTTTATGGTCAGATTGTGTGTGTGCGTGTTTGTGCTTGTGTGTATATGAGTCTAAAAGCAATATTCTGGTACAGCCATTACATGGATAGAAATTTTAGCAGTAACACAGATTCTTTATCAGCTACAGAAGAAATTGTGTTTGCTTTGCCCTCTGGTCACTTCAAATAAATAAATATATAAAGAAAAAACAAAAGGAAAGCGGCTGGGGGGGGGGGGGGGGGGGGGGGGGGGGGGGGGGGGGGGGGGGGGGGGGGGGGGGGGGGGGGGGGGGGGGGG
>JAQMCX010000017.1:12073223-12115532 GCA_029814765.1 Acanthurus leucopareius | reverse complement strand
AAAAAAAAAAAAAAATAAAAATAAAAAAAATAATAATAAAAAAAAAAAAAAAACCCAACCGGGCGGCCCCCCCCCCCCCCCCCCACCCCACGGCCACCACACACACACACACAAAATGGCCCAATTGAAAGTGACACATTGCTGCTAATCAATACACAAACCAATTGTTGCTATGGAAATACCCGCAATGAACTGTCCCCATTCCCGTTTGTGCCATAGATTCTAATTGAACCCTTTCTGGGCACAGTGTCTGCTGAAGTCCTAGCGTTTATACGCATTTACAGCATTATGTAATAAAGTGGTCAATAGTGCATAGCAATAATATTTCTATCAAAGCACATTATCTGCATTGTAAAGCAGTCAAGACCACTTTCCATTCCGACTTTCCTGTCCTTTTCAAAAGCAGGGCTCTTTTGTTTGAAGGGATGTGAGAGTGGATCAGCCTCCTCTGTTGTGACACATCATGGGGTTTGACAGGGGTGGACAGTGACATAACACAGCTTATTGTTTGAGGAATGGCATGCAACAACAGTAGTCCAATGTGCAGTTTTGAATAGGACTTCAAAGGCAGGAGAGTTCAGCACCGCAAGGTATTTCATTGTAACTCTACCACACCACGTAGAGGAGAGGAATTTGGATGCTAGAATCCTCTATGGTAACAGGAATTCGATGGACCTTCAGGGGCTCTCATGTTAAATTCCCACTCAGCTCTTTACAGTTAGTCAGAAAGCATTCCCGCTACTCTTACATAACGCTGCATGTGTGCTGACCCATCACCTGAACTTGGCTTGTGTTTGGAAGTGGTTTTGGATAGAGATCTGCTGGCTCTGGTCGGTCATCAATTGGAAAAGGTGGAAAAAGTGGATTTACTGGAGAAATTCTGCCAATATTTCCAATACATTACAGTTCCTTTAGCGACTAAGTTTGTCATTCCAGCTGCAACTATTCCTCTAGTGCTCTTTCAACCCTGTCTCTTATTTCATTTCCATTTATTTTCTCTCCATTCCTGCACTCTCATCCCTCTTCTCCTGCTACCTACAAAAGTCCAGAAGGAAATTCCACCTCTTATAACATTACTTATGTTTTCATTATACACTCATTCTCACTGTTGCTTTCTGGTGCTCAAGCTGCTGTCTCTCCTATCTGCTTGACAGTTATGAAGTGAAGATGTGGGCTCTCTCAAACCCGAGTTTGTTCTATTTATACTGTGCTGTGCGGAGTGGTTAGCTCTGCGTTCAGAGCTCCAGGCCTCCAAATGCGGACCCACAGAGGGAGGGCCTAATCCACCCACTCTCCCCACTGCCAAGCACCGCCAGGCCAGCGGGACCGCCCAGCCATGTCCCTGCTGTCCAAACTCTTGACCACATGCAGCTGGGATGGAGAGGTGGTGTGGATAGAGGGGGGTTTAGGAGGGAAAGACACTTGACAGGCATGCACTATATGAAGTGTATGAAAAATCATAGAAAAAACATCCAAACTGATGTATGTTGTTCACTCACTTTTATTCCTACCAGCAAGTGACCTTTAACATGAGCACAAAATTCACAAACATCCTCTCCAAAAAGATATTTTCAGAAATATGTACACAATGACAGCTGAGTTCAGAATGGAACAAATGATGATTTAGAAAAATATTTAGAGGTTATTTACATAAATGGCTCAAGATGAATTCCAAAGGTCTAAGGGGAGAGACAGGAGAGATTTGCTGCGCTGCAATCAGTGAAAACATTTGACATAAGGACCATTATGCAACTATGGCCTAAAAATTACCCCTGGCTAAAAATGCAGGGGATTGCTATAAAAGGAGAAAGTATGTATCTGATTTTCAAGGCACATGGATCAGTTGTGCATACATACAATAGATCTTAGAAGTACTTTTGTTGACTATTTTATCAAGCTGTTATCAAGATGCCTACAAAAAGAGTTATGAGAGCATAACATTTACTGACAGCAGGAAATATAACTCAAGATAATCCTTGAGAACAGTGGATATGCTGAGTTAGTCACTGCAAAAGAAAAGGCCAAGATCCGGAATAACATTTAAATACTGAAAAGAAAAAGTGGCATTTTTGATTGCATTTTTTTATTTCATCTTTCTCTATGGTCACTAAAAAAATTAAAAAAAGTTTTTTTGGCAAAGGCATTTTATTTTATTGGCTGTTGTCAAACAATAAATGAGCCTTTCACTTCCTGTTTGGTTTTTATTGTACATTCTGACTTTCACACAGAGACTACATGATATTCTGTCTGCAGTGTCACAGAACTCACTAAAGTGCAGAGAAAAAAACATGAAAAAAAAACCCCCAGACAAATGAATTTCAAAAGTGTATACTTAGTTTCATTTTTTTTTCACTTGAATGTTCCTCACTCTGTCAGAAAATGCTAAAAGATCAAAAAATGCTAAATGTCACCCTTCTGTGACTTCTCTCTCTTTCCGGGATCAGTCCCAGAATAATGCTGGTCTTGGAGATTCATATACAGTATTTCAAGAATGTACGCTGAAGTCCAATATGCCTGGGCCTAGCAGGCATAACAGGGGGCAGAAGCCTCAGAGAATAACACATAACCAAAGCCCCAAAGAATTCCCTTGGACACAACTTACTGACCAAAACTGTGTGCCGGAGGGGAAGGCAGGAGAGCTGCTGCAACCCCAGACTTAAATAGCATGGACTCCAAAGCTGGTGACCGCCTGAGACACTCAGCACTTTTGGTTAGTGCTGTTTCTGGCCATAACTTAAATTAGATTAAAAGATATATTTACGAAGTCCTCACACTGAAAGAGATATTAAATATTTTAATACTTGAAGTTATTCATCTTTAACATCACACTCTCAAATGCATATGCAGTGCAAACTCAGTTAGGATGTGTAGTAATAAGCCAAAAGCAGCTCAGTCTGAAGAAGTTTAATCTGAAGGACATCTTGTTTTTCGAGCTGCACCAATAAAAGCCTTTTACGTGTCACGTGAGAGCACTTCCTTGTAATGATAAGCCCACAAAGAATAATTATCAACTCTCTTGTTCCCCTTAGCTCTCTAGTCCATTTTAGCATCTTTCAGCTCATTGTTTTCCATATTGTTTTCTTTTTGCAAAGAGTTGACTGCAGACTGTGGCGTCCTTGTTTTGGTTCAGTTCAGTTCAGAGGAGTAGAGGTCAGGCTGGAGTGTTGAGTCACACACAGGTGCTTTTCCAAGAAGGCTGGGGTTAGTCCCATGCCAATTTAAATGTGAAACCATAAATGTGAAATCATTCACCTTTGTCAGACTCTAACCAAAATGCAACCAATTTCAGAACATTAGCCACATGTTAGATAGGCTTTTGGCTTGGGTGTTGTACACAGTTGATAAAGCCTGGAGTGTAGCCCAAAACGGACGTGGTCACAGTCAGTTGCAGGACATTATAAACCTGTAGTTGTTCTCTTTATACTAATTTATGGCTTTGGACTTGAGGACATGTTAAACACATGCAAAGTAGATCAGCACCTTTAGTGTCTGTCTCATGGTCATTGTGGACACAACTAATCGGAGGAACCTGGTTGTTCTTTGCTTACAGCCTTTGATGAAAAATCTATGCAGTCATAAATTAGAAAAAAAAGACAATGTTAACAACTGGCTAGTGAGAATGATGGAGCTGCAAGTTGTTAAAAAGTCAGACATTCTTCACATAAGCAGCTGGGGACAAAAACAGTGCCAAAAAGAGAGTAAACTTTCCAATGACATTCAGTGGGGGACCAGTAAACAGACATCGAATAAATGCTAATGTTGCTTCACATCTGCTAGCTATGTAAATAGCTAAGTGCTTACACATTTGGCTTAACAACTTTAATAATAATTACCGATACTATTTCATCGTATCCATTTTTGAGATATACATTCCATTGCTTAAGAATACAGTGTGTCTGTGGGTTTTACTGTCATTTATGTGATCTCAAAGTTACAGTGTATTAAATGTAATATTTTGACTCACTCTTTGCTCTTTCAGCTCCCCTATCCCTTTTTTTTTTTTTTTAATTTACCCATTTTATTGGGTTAACTTATCCATATCCTAGAAATACTGTCTGAAGGAAGTCCAATGTTGAACACATTAACTGAAAAACCATGATAAACAGATTTGGTCACGTCGACTCTTTTTTATATCCTTGGATTCCTTGAACTTGACACCAGTTTCACCTTTTTTATCTACCCTCTTTGATCTTTGTACCATTTATTGCATTACTATGTGTTTTAAATGTGTCTTATTGAGATGTGTGTTTTGGGATGATCTCTGTCATTAAACTGAAAAGTGACTTCAGCTCTACATCATGTTTAGTCTTTTCAAAAGAAGAATAAAATTAAAAAGTGAAATAGAAAGTAAAAAAGTTAGAAAGAGTGAAGATTTATTAGTCCATGTGATTGGATGTAATCATTAACAAAGTTTAATCTGGAGTCTCATGAGAATCCTCCACACCTCATGTAGTCATAACAAACACTTGTTCCTCACTGGTAAGTGTGGGCACTGGAACTCCAGAAATGATGGCCTCTGCTATGCTAAACATTTTAAGACCAGTGGTCACATGGTATAAATAGGATATATACACTCTACTCACAAACTTACATGTATAGATCACTACATGGGCTGACCTCCTTTCACCACAGTTACCATAGCAGTTACTCACTCTGAATATAACTCTCAGCGTTATTCCCTCTCTGACCTGAGCACTCTGTCACTTTGCAAATGCTCCGGTGTTAAAACTCAACCTCTTCATGGGCTGACTCTCAATACAGCTGTG
Organism: Acanthurus leucopareius; assembly: GCA_029814765.1. Classification (NCBI taxonomy): domain Eukaryota; kingdom Metazoa; phylum Chordata; class Actinopteri; order Acanthuriformes; family Acanthuridae; genus Acanthurus; species Acanthurus leucopareius. Next base: position 12,110,766 of record JAQMCX010000017.1, on the reverse strand, counting down.
AAAATGTAGTGTATGCAGATGTCACATAAGCCATGTTTCATTTAACTGAGACTATGAAGTTGGGGTCATGCATACACTGTTTTGATAGTGCATCTTTATTTGATGTTATTTTGCAAATAAATATGGTGACCATGTACCCAGTGTTCACAACACATTTTCTAGTTATCACCTTGAATGTGAGCATGAGTAAATGAATATTTTACATGTGTGTGATGACAGAATAAGAAAGGTAGCATCTAATTGTCCCTCTAGTTAAAGGAGCATCTTGGCATTTTACTGCTAAGCCTCTGTGGCCACCCTCAGACAGAACTGGAACACAACACACACACACAAATGCACACAGTTAAAGAGCAACATATCATCCTATGGAATCTATCTAACCTCAATCACTAAGCCACTGAGAGGCAGCTACTTAACTGAAGCATCGTGTTCCCCTAGTCTGTAATAATGGCCTAGCTAGATCTAAAACCACTCTGTTTGAAAAGAATGCCAAGATGCCTTCATAAGGGATTGATTAGCCAGGAGCTGCAAGGGAGGGGGTTCAGTGTTTACAGCTTGGTAGACTGGGTGTGTGTGCTCACAAATAATGCTCACATCTACTGTACAGTTCATAGCCATGCATGCATGAATGTAAGAAATTGCATGCAGAGATGCAAAGAAACACAAATTATTCCTCAAATTGCTTGCTTGTGCTTAGTTGTCAGACTACTATTGGTGCTGTAAGCAAGCAGTGGCAAGTACTGTAAATGTGTCTGATCCACCTCTGTGCATGTTTCTGATGGGCCTGAATTTTATGAAAGGACTGAAACTGTAGAGAGGACTCTACATCTTTCTCTACATCTTTCTAGTGATTCAATGACTTTTAGAGATGAGAAATGTTGTAATTCAGGGAAGACTGAGTGATGTGATGGCAATATACATGATATATACACTAACTCAATATCATCTGTATATTTACAGAACACTGTTGCTCCCTCTGTCTGCTTTTCAGTTTTCAGTTTCAGTTTTCAGTTATATTTAGATGTTATTCCCTCCTGCATCACCCACATTTGATCCTGTTGATATAGTACATGTATTGACATGGGTACCAAGTCATCTTGTAAACATCCAGACAAAATCAAACCACAAAACCAAACCAAACAGTCTGTAAGGATGGTGCTGCATACTTTTCTAGCCAGCTGAAATCCTCTGACACTGAGCACACCTTTTTGAGTAAGTGCCAGGCCAGCATTTAGAGACAGAGGTGTCGAATGCTGGCAGAGGTGACTGAAAAAACAGGTTTTTTTCTGTGCTGCTGGAGCACAGGTTGTTTTTGCCTTTAAGGTTCTACAAGTTTTGAAATGAACTTGGTTTGAGCAAGTAACATCAACCTTTATCTGTATCAAAACAACAGTGTACACTGTACCTCAGTCTTTTCAGAGTGGATGAAGCGTGTGTGTGTGTGAGTGTGTGTGTGTGCGCGCACATGCATGCCTGCACATGTCAGCATATGTAAGCGTCATCCATGGTGACAGTTCCATTGTGACACTTACTTATTTTTTACTGTCACCTGATCTTCCTGTGAACTCAACACAGGAAACAGGAAAAATTAAAACAGAATTATGGGAAATCATTGATAAGAATCTAAGAAACAACCTAAAAGTACATCACTAAGCTAAAGGAAAGAATTCGGTGTGGTTTGCACGCATGGAAAACTTTTAAGTATTAAAAACAGTCGAGTGTTTTTCTCGACATTTGTTATAAAAAAAATGTTTTGCCCCAGATCTCCGTTTCCGTGAGTCGGACTCCTGCAGTACAGTTGGTTGGCTCTTTTGGGGTGAAACCACAGCTATGTCAGCTAAAGCTAAAGACGACTCGCGGACCAAAACAGGATATTACAAAAAGAGTTCACAGCTCCCTAACAAGCTCAGTCCAGCCCTCAGTTGGTGTTAACTGCATGCACTTTTCTGTCAAGGAAACAGATTTAACTACAAGGAAACAGATTTTACAACTCTGTATAATTGTTTTGTAGAAAGTTGACGTGGCTGCTTCCTTCTTAGAGTGCATGGTCCTCTTTGAAAAGGCAGTTTTTTAATGCAAATGCTCTGACTTGACATCGTGTGAAATAATCTACAGTTTTGTTGCTGGTGATAGCAGCTGTCATGTAATTCATTTTGGAAAGTTCCCACTTCTGTTTTGGTGATTTAAAAGAGGAATAAAATACAGGATGCACAAAGAGGATTTTTGCAAACAGTTGCTGTTTGTCATGCTTCGTAAACCATGAAAAGGGGCTTGTTAAGCAAAGGTCAAAAGGTAAAATCAGAAAGTTGTTAAAAATTGTCAAATCTGAGTTCTCTCATTGATACCTCAGCAGCTTTAGTGTCCACAAGTGCAAGAAATCCTCTATCTGGTTCAACTGAAATACGAGCCGGTTATGAAATGGGCAATCATTTGACCAGATCCTTTTTTCCACACATGCAGACTTTCTATAGTATGTAAACATAGATCTCATGGAGGTCTGTTAAAAATTAATGCTTAATTTCACATACAAAAACAAAAGTGCATCAGACAAAGACCATGGAGTGAGTTAATACCCTTAATAATCTATTTGGTTAAAAAAAAAAAGTATCTTTTCCACATTAAGACTATCCAATATGGCTGCCAGAGGATGTGTTATACCACCTAAAAATCCTGTAAAAATGTTGCCTCTTTGAAGTTGAATTCTGCTAACACAGCCATGCATGCTGTACCTGCCTGACTGCTGCTTGAACCAAAAGGACTAGTAGCACACAAAAAACACCAATACCAGCATCAGCAACAATCCTTTGACAAGCTGCCCTCAGTCCTAACAGAGCCATTGAGAGCCCACTGCTAAACACAAAATATTCCAAACAGACAGACAGTGTAAGCTGAAGGAATGCAGAGTTGCATGTTAGATCATTTGGAACCCATGTGAAACATGTTCTGTCCAATTGGTTGTTTGCACACAAACCTCTCATGAATGCTCATCCTTGTTTGAATGGGCAAACTGTTTGGATTGTCTGATGTATTTTTCTCCTGATTTTGTAAGTTTTAAAGATGTTTACCCCAGGAACAAGGACAAGTAGGTATTGGGGTACACAAAAGGGACAAGGCTTTCATTTGGTGTGCTTTTTTCTTTTCCTGTTATAAGAACATCAAATTCCACTGAGTACTGTCATGTTATCTTTTAAACTTGGTTAGCTTTAATTTTGGACTATGGACTGTAACACTGTAACAAAAACACAAAACACACACACACGGACGAGCACACAATCTGAGAATAATACTGTAGAAGCGACCACACTCTTGTATAATGCCACACATTCTTAATAGCAAACTTGGTGTATGATTATCTAGACATTTAAACCAAACTGCCCACTGAAATCAGAAGAATGGTATAATCAAGCACAACAAGACACACACAAATCTATTGAAAACAAGAAACCACACAAGAAGTATTTTCCTGAAGCATCGAGGAATGCACTGGACCCAATATGATACATTCTCTTAAATGCCACCATGAAACCACACTGCCTTCGTGGGCCTGCACACTGTCTGCTGGGGGGGTAGGCCTCCTGGTAGGCTATATTTGGGAGAACATACAGGGTTCAGGTGAAATACCAGAAACAGCATGACACACATACACTGAAATTAGAGACAGGGTCGAAGCCACCCCAATCCCCCATCCTACACTCCCACCCTCCCAAACACAAGACATATGGTTCTTTGTTAATCAACTGATAAGTGAATTTGTGTTCCTTCTGAGTTTCTCTGAGAGAGGGAGAGAGAGAGCATGTTGGGCTTTTTTTTCCTAGTGAATCCCTCTTAAAACAAAATACTTTATATAACCTCTGCCTAAATTTCCTGTAATCCTTGTATTGTACAGGTAAATAAACTGTATTATTCAGTCTGACAGAGACAATTTAACCAAATGAAATATATAATAAAATGAAATAAAATCTGAATGCCATACATTAACTGGTAGAATATTATGTGTATATATATGTGTGTGTGTGTGTGTGTGCGTGCGTGCGTGCGTGCGTGCGTGCGTGTGCATGTGAAAGCTTGTGCCAAACTGATAAATTTGCCCCAGTCTTAGCCTCAAATCACACACAAAACATATACTGCAATCTTGTTTCTCTAATTTAATTTTTAACACACTTTCCTCAATCATTCAGTTCTGGAGTGCTGGATTAAAGACAAGTTGTGTGACCGTTTAATGAAACATCCACAGCAGGTAAAGGAAGCATTTACATAGTTAGCAAATATCAGCTGTCAAATCTGGCCTTTGTGGTTGCACCTTTTGCCCCATGAATAACTGTCAGTGATCTAATGTGAACCTACAGTGCTGAATGCACATCTGCCAATGTATCTACTGCCTAAACACCCACCTAGTGAATAAGAGTAAACAGATGAAAATAGAGCAGCTATAAATTCCGGCTTTATTTTTTACATCTGACATTGTGATTAATGTTATTTACTTGCACCTTTTCTACACACTCACAAGTCTCTGAACATCTCTGGCTCTGACTCAGTACTATCAACTTGGAAAATCGGAGAAAGAGAATAATTTGTGGAAACGCTGGTTGTTTGGCGCTGATGAGTCATCTTGATGTGCATAGACGATCTTTGTTGGTGGAGGCGAGCCTCGTCACCTAGCAACCACCAACAACAAACTAGAGGCACAACACTCACATTAACGCTAGAATTAGCCCGCGAGCTTACCAGTTAGTTTATGGTTAAGCTGCCAAACTGAGCAGTTTTATTTTAGGTGTTAAAAAATGGTGAAACAAACGATACAGATATTTGGTCGCATTAAGCCCACTAAGAAAACTGCTGCGGTAAGCTGACAACTAAAACCGAATATTTAGCCGAATACAACTCTGGATATTAAAATAAATGCCAGAAAGGATGTTTATTGAAGCTAGTGTTTGCTGATGTCGGCGTTATATTAACAAGGCCTCTCTGCATGCGAAACACGCTGGTCTATATTCCCGTTACATTAATTATACAGTTCAGAACGACATTTTTTATCTCAAAATAAAAGGTTTTAACTACTTAAACACACCTGTGTGGGCATAATGTTGCTTAGGTTGTGTTAAAATGTCAATACCTGTCATAACTCTTTTAACCAAAGACATTTTTAAGAATTGGCTCCTTTACGTGTCTCAGTAAATAATGTCAGCTATGAAGAATTCACTGCGCTGTGCCAAGGCACACCTGAACTGAAGGCAATCACTATTAATGAATGTTTTCAATTACACGTGGGCTTTTCTTGTTATGACATGTCAAAACATCTGCTTTAAAAGTCTTTAAAATGCGATCACCTGCTTTACGCAACAAGCAACCTAAGAACTCTGAAACAGGAACCATACTCCATCCCTGTCTTGTTAAATGGGTTTTTGTGGGTCTTGAGTTGATGTCGAGCTGAAGAGGCTAACAGCTTGTGTTGTATGCTGGATGTTTACTACGTTTACATGGGATTTCTTTGTGTGTGCAACTCACACGTTCTAATTGTCCCCCCTGTAATTTAATGTTACACTCAATATCATTGCCTTTTTCTGTCCATATTGGATTTTAAAGCTGCTTTTCTTTTAAGTAAAGAGCCTCCAATGCAGAGTCACCATACCATTAAACTGCAGCACATTTCATCAAGATGAAACCAATAAGCCTAAATCAGATTTTTAATTTAAGACAGGTGTCAAACAGTGGAAAGCTTAGACAATACTATCAAACATTATAACAGTGGTTGCTTTTTGTTTTGTTTTTAGCAAAGAAGTACACAATAATGTTCACTATCAGATAAGGACCTCCTTTATTGGACACACATGTAAAAAACAAAGAAGTCAATTTTCATTCAGCCTCCCTTGCAGGACCATCTTTTCTCTACAGCTCAGTTTGTTGTCTGAGCACAGCTAGACATGGATGAAATAATCAAATTACATTGAGGGTTTCTCAGGCACTTTAGCTTAAGCTTACAGTGTCCAACAAATTGAAATGAGAACAGCTACCTTCTTGGGGCTGTTTGAGGTTCTGCAGATGTTCACGTGAAAGTCAGCACAACTGTGGTGTTCAGGAGGCTGTACTGCAGGCAGGGTGGCAGTAAAAAACAATCCAATCATTTAGGCCTTATCTTTTATTCTTGAAACCCTGGGGACTTTTAACTGCATCAGTGTTCATTGGAAACATATGCCAGAACATCTGTCCAAGCTCAGAAACAGAGGGTGGGGGTGCTTGGGTTGACCCAGCCAGCCTTGCTTAAAGTGTCCTTCACTGCTAGAGCTCAGTCTATATTGGTGCAGTGTTCTGCAGTTTTTCTTGTCTCCCTTGAGGCTTTGGTGAGGTAAATTTGTTGGGCTTGTCTACACTGTACACTGATTATGATTGCTTGCTCATTTATATTGCTTTCCACAGGATATACGCTTCATAAACTCAATCTCTTCATTTTGGGGCTTGCAGTACCCAAACCGCAAGTGGCCAAAGTTATATTTTAGACCTAACATGATATATTGTCCTTGTGTTTAAGTTGGGCTGCATGGATGGCACCACATACCAACACAGCAAGAAATAAGAAATCATAGAAAAGACTACTCTTTCAAAACAGAAGATGAATTCCTACTGCATGTGGATACTCCAAAATACTCCCCAAATATTCTCTTGTGATGATTTAACCCCAACCTTGTCCAGTGATAATAAACTGTTGCCTGTAGGCTTCGTTCACTGACCCTACTGTTGTCTCTGGCTCCCTCAGGTGTACTCTGTGGACAATGAGGAGCAGACAGGTGCGTCTCTGGAGTTTGTGGTGCCCAGGGACCTGGCTGATGGTTTTGTTAATAACAAGAGGGAGTGCTACAAGTTCAGGTAGAGTGTCAGGCAGCTGTATTTGCATTGATCCGATTTTCCATTGGTTTCCATTCTTTCCCAAATCAATCAACTAATTTGGTCTAATTAAATAAACTGATGTTGTTCTGTAAGTCCACAATACTATGTAATTTACATCCATTTTACATCTACAGATGACTTTATAGTTGTCATAGTGTTGAACTTACATTTAGAGTTACCTTAATGATAAATACAACTACATGCAGTCTACATGTAATGTTTTTATAATATCATTATTTGGCTACTGTCTTTTAGTAAGTTGAATATTCTAAACGACAACAACCTCTGATGCTGTGCTGAACCTGAGAAAAAGCAAAAGTCTTGCAGAAAGATACTTTAGCTCTTGATTTCAATTAACCTGCAACCTGCAAGAGTTGTGTAACTATTTTAAAATTGATAAAGAAAAAATGCAACATTTAAGAAGGTGTGTTGCCCACCAAATTTATTCTCTCAAGGTTGCATAAGAACTTCTCCTATGAATAATTCATCTACCAGTTCAGTCGTTGCAGAGCCAGAACATCTGTTTAATGCTGGTGGTGAGAGCAGCAGCCTTATATACCCTCTGGGCAGGGCCCATGCCACGCTTCCAAGCCCTAAATTCACAGTTAGGGAGTCAGACAGCAGTGGACACTGAGAGCCTTTGAAAACCACAGAGCCTTAAAATAGCCTGTGGAGGTTCCCTTGCGCCCTTATAGAAATAAAATTTCCACATTTAACAGTCTTCCTGGGCGGATTCCTCTCACATTGCTCTCATCTTTCTGTGGGATAAAACATGATGGGTTGAGACTGTTTTAGAAAACAGAATGACTAAATTCTTCCTCATCCACTTTGGCCATTAAATAGACTGCTTTTCTGATGTTCAATATTGCTGTGGGTAACTTTGTTGAGCCTTGAATGTTTGACATAAACAGGTTACATACACTGTTAGTGTATGCTGTAGTAGTAAAATAAATAGTAGATAATAGATGGATGTTCTGACTTGTTCTGTTTTTTCAAATGCATCATGGCAGTAATGTCTGTTTATCCCTTTTCACTTTTGTTCAGGTTCCAAAAGGTATTCGATCAAACAGTCAAACAAGAAGAGATATTTGAGAGCATTGCCAAACCAGTTGCAGACAGGTAAATAAATGTTTGTACTAATATTAGGTCATTTTGAAAATGTAGGTAATTTCTTTAAAACCCTTTTGTAAACCTTTAACACTACAACATTTTAATATTCAGAAATCACAAATTTCAAAAGCTATCACTAACCACCTGTGCCAAGCATTGCACATCTCTTCATGTTGTGGTCAGGCCACACAGGCTTTAAGCCAGCCTTGTTGACAGGACTCAGTGAGGCTCTGCTTTCTTTAGGATGGAAAAGAAGGGTGTCTGTGATTTTTGGACTACTTTACATACTTAAAACCACTAAGTGCACTGAGCTGGCAGGCAGTATGATGCACTGTGCCATTGTGAGTATGAGAACCTTTTTAAAGCCACACCAAACAGCTTTGTCATGTACTGCAGCTCACTTGTTTTAAGTTGTTGTTCATATTTTCCTTCATTACTACCTTAATTATGATACTAATCTACTAATATGTCCCAAAAGATCAAAGATACCAGCAATTTGTTGATACCATCTAGTTAAAATGAATTTGGGTGTTTACCTAAGCCTGTTTTAAACGTAACCTTTTTTCTTTTTTTTTAATTTAACAGAGTTTATTTTAAATATTAAAATTCTCAGTTTGCTAAACAAATTTAATTCTTTAACTACACTGCATAAGCATGTTTTGTCTTTAATGATCAATATAATTTGCTATTGTCAATTTAAGCTAACATAGCAAATTTAAATTAACTGAGTTATTATCTAATAAATACTTGATATCCTAAATATAGTAAGAAAAAATCAGATAATCCTTTTTATATATTTTCATAGGCCAACAATTTAATTGTTACAAATTCATAGATACGTTTTAAAGGAGAAAAAACTCTGAGAACTGAAGTGGTTGACCAGATGATAAAATATACAACTTCACTGGTAAAAAGTAAAAAAGTGGAAGCCTACCAGTTTGATATAAGCAGCAAATCAAATGTCATGCATCCCTATCAGATTTATTTAAATATTCACTCATTTAAAATCTAATTTAGTTTCAGTAAACAGTATTGTAGCTACATTAGATGCTACCCATTAAAAGATGGAACACTATGAAACAAATTTGCATTTCATTCTTCTGTCTCCAAATCGTGTCTCAACTGTGAAGTTTACTCCCTCTTCTCTTCACCTGAGATACCTTCACACACAATTTTTCCCTACAGTTCAACAGAGTGTCTCTTCCAGTGTTTGTCAGAGCTTCACCCCTTGCCTAGACATACTCTTATTCAGGACTGGCTTCCAAAAGAGAAAACAACCAGAGAAGAGGGAATTTACTTGGAATTTCCTGTGATCAAATGTTGGTTGTGTTGTTGTTATGTGAACAAGGTTCTTCCTCTCCTTCTCACCAAACTCTGTCCCCCTGTCTCAATTTACCCTCAACATTCCATCCAGCCTTCTTAGTCACAATAGGAGCTATTTGTGGAGTCCCACAACTGCTTTGCATTATCTTTGCTATTAGAGGACATATAAACAGCACTGTGAGATGTCTGGAGTGGCTGACTAAGGTCCTGGATGTGTTTGACCTGACTCACACGGGTTCACTGGCCTCAGAATTAATTTTGCCGATCTTTAACAGTTTCCACTTTGTTTGACAGACAATAAACATCATGTTAAAAATTTCTGTCACAATCAGGCTATGTCTTACCGTATCAATGTGAGGTTAGCATTTTATTCTTTGATAAGACTGTCTGCAGCCTCAGGGGAACCAGTCATTCATGACTAATCTGTCTCCCCAATCAGACATTTCTTAGGCCACTGTCAGTTCCTTGCCCCCTCTGCAAAATGCATGTCTACACACTGAATGTTTGAAATAACAGGAATTTTTAACCTTTTAAATCCAGTCACACCACAGTGGCTAAAAGACAAGGAATAACTCTGCATGTTCAGGTCATATTTCCTATAGGAATATTTTGTATTTGAGCATAATCTTAAGAACAGAACAAGACCAATGCTTCATATCCTTGCGCCAAATACTATTGAGAGGGATTATGAAAAGCAGTTAAGCTGGGACTTACCTAAACTAGGCTGTGTGAAACCCAGTTGGTATTCTGATAAGTATGATGTTGCTTTGTTTATGTTGTGTTGCTATTTATATGGTCAGAAGTCAAGGCACTAAAACTCAGTTAAATGCATGCAGGCGCCTATCCTCTGAACCAGCAATGACTGTTCAGTTGTTTTTTTAGTTGGTACTCAGTCAAACTTTTCACTTTAAGTTTAGCCAAAAGCTAACTCTTAACTTGGACATTAGTCTCTGTCCCTGCTATGGTGGAACCATAACCAGTCATTTAATCCCCAACACAGTAGTTAAAAAACAAACCCATATTAACAGCTCTGAAGGAGGAAGAGCCAATGTAATGATGCTGGGCTGGCAGGGCAAAACCTCTATCTGCACTTGAAATTCCATTTCACAAGTCTATGAAACCTGCAGCCCAAGTTTAAAGTTTAAAGAATAATAGGGGTCTGTTTAGTTTTGTCCTTCACCTTAATGCCTCAAAACATTAGACATACTGCTTCTTTATAAAAAAGAACAGGAAAAACAAGAATCTTCTGGGTGATTGGACAGCCAATCTCCAGGAAAGCTGAGGTGTAAACAGGAACAAGCATTGGTAAACGCCCAAGCCTCAGCGGCAGGGCCCAGGCCACATCATTAGCATTGACATTAAGCTAAACACTGAGCCTGTGTCTTTTCTCCCTGCTGCCAATCACTGCCATGACTCACACCAGATGAAATGGATGCCCAGTGGCCGTCCAAGTCAGACTTAACCAACCGCCATTCTCATGACTGGACATAGTGTTTTATATAAACTTTTTTTCCCCCTTAGCGTTCTCATGTAGGGTGTGGATTTGTACAGCACACAGGGAGGGAAACTCACACACTGCTCAAATACTGGCTTGGCAGTTCCATTAGAATAAGTGAGGGGCTTAAGTTAATAATAGTTTATAATTCATTTTGAAAAATATAGTGTCAAGATATCATTTACTTTGCAACTGGCAAGTCAAAGAGCACAAATTTTATCCTCACCTTTGATCCAGGCTCGTGTGTCAGAGGCCTGTCTGTCATTTTACTATTTCTTCCTGGTTTATTTCCAAGACTGCAGAACAGGAGTTTTTTATTATGCCAATTTCTCCTACCTCAGATGAGTATCATCATATTGGATGTTCATTTCATTCAACCAGAGCTGGATACCATTGGTTTCCGTGGCCCTGTGCACGTGCTCCAAGGGGGATTCGGTGCCAAACCAAAATTTACCAGGCCCTGCCTAGTTGAGTGGGTTTGGGCCCTTTACTTCACTTTCACTCTGAGACATTCCTCCCTCACCGGCAGATGACTGTAACCATGGCAGCTCTCCACTCACTGCCATCTTTTCCTGGGGATTTTGAGTGTCAGATTTAATTGACTCAGACTTTTTGCTGTGTGCTTGGGGATGTACTTGACAGTTGCCTGCACTCTTGCAAATTAAGATAGTGATGCCATAAATGGCACACAATGCAATTGAGCAAGAATGTGGTTATATTTACAGAGAAACAGATGCATGCTGTAACATGTTTACACGAGTGAGGCTGTCTTTAAAGGAAAATAGCTTTATTCTCACCCTAACCTCAGTTGGGCCAATTTTTTGCATATATTTAGCCTTTGTTAAAAACCAATCAACATTAACCGTAATTTTTTATGTCTGGTCCTAGCTGTTCTCATATTTCCCCTCAAATTGCAAAAACAGAATTTTCTTTTACCTAAGTGTTGTTCCAAGAACTTCTACTGTACTTTTTAAATGGGCTTTATCTACCATTTGTAGTCAGTTGAGTAATGCGAATAATTGGTTGTGAAATCATTTTAGTATTTTTATTGAAATTGTGCATTAAATCGGCTTCTTATGAAATATGAATAATATGTCACACACAGTGTTTCTTTTCTGTGTGTTTGGTATTACCAAATATACTTTGGCTTTTATGTTCATTGATGTTTGTGTCTGTGTCTGTGTGTCTGTCTGCACAGTGTGTTGGCTGGCTATAATGGCACCATATTTGCCTATGGCCAGACGGGCAGTGGGAAGACCTTTACCATCACAGGAGGGGCTGAGCGCTACATTGATCGTGGCATCATCCCTCGCACCCTTTCCTATCTGTTTGAACACTTCTGCCAGGTCAGCATGGAGTGTCAGATTGTTTATCCAGTATATTAAATGTATCAGTTTCATTTGTACAGGCCACACACATTAAAACATCCAAGAAAACATATCAAACTGGCTCTCTCTTTATCATCATTCTTTTTGCTTGTGCAGCAAAACTTCTAAATTTTATGTGTACATTTTTTACTCCACAGGACAGCAGTATGGTTTACACGACACACATCTCCTACCTAGAGATCTACAATGAGATCGGATATGATCTTCTGGATTCCAGACATGAAGCTTCTCGACTGGAAGACCTTCCGTCAGTGTTCTTTTTATTAACTTTTTATGTTTTTTTTACTTTTGCTACACTGATGCTGCAGACATCCATTTACAATCAAAAATATAAACACTGAGTGTCATGTTGTGTATATTTGGCCTTGGAAACATGCACTTACGGTTCAAGTGATTGATACGGTTACTTTCATAGAAAAGACCAATTATCCCTGGTTGCATTATTCTCCCAGACACTTGTGGCTTTAGCAGAATCTTATTCTTGAACAGCTATATGTCAGCCTGGCCCAGAGTGTGTGGTGAAGGACGGAGACTAGTATTTACCATCTCACTACAAACTGCCGATTGACATAATGAGACTGTGGGACAGCATGCATGGATGTGGTCAACCTGGTGCAGACTCTGCCATTGGAGTGGAGAGCAAGAGGGTCATGTGGAGCAATGCTGTAGCTTTTCATAGCCTGTCACTGCTGCAGCTGCACTGAGGGGAGCTCTTTTTTTGTGTCCATCTGAATCTTTTTCTCACTCATTCTTTCTTGTCTTCTTCTGCTTCCCTGTTGAACTTGCCCTGTCTTTGAGACAGTCTCTGGTCCTTGTAGTGTTTCCTGTTACATCATGTTTCGTTCTGTCTCTTTTCTGTCCATCTTTCTTTGTGATTATATGTTCCAGCTGTCTGGAGGTTTGTCTGTGTATGATCTTATTTGTCTTTTTTTTCTCATACCAGGCGCGACATCGTCTTGGTACATCATTTTGGTGTTTGTCTTGTATTTTCTTGTACTGGTTCCATTTAAGTTTCTTCTCTCCTTTCGCAGAGGATCCAGCTCAAGGTTTCAATACCCACAAATCACAGTCTTCTGGAAATAGACAGTGCCCGTTGTTAAACCATGCTGTGGCCACACTTGCTGATTCAAGGAGAAGTTGTGGCACTGTCAAATTTCTCTCTTTGACTGCTGGTCTGCTGTCTGTTGCTGCCTCCCCCTTCTCTTCTTTCTGTCATACTTGGTCAAATTTTCTTTAGTTTTGTGTTACCTCTCGTCTCCATCTGTGCATCATTTTATATGGGTAAAGCATTACATCCTCTAATTAGCTAAGAGTCTGTTAAATATCTTGGAAATCAATATTTACATTTGTGTAAAATTACAATAATCAAATGCTGTTATGAGGTGCTGGGGCTGATTGGAAAAATAACTGCTAGGGGACAGGCCTTGAATCAAATCAAGATCAATACATTTTTATCAAACTACCTTGGAAACCTGCTCATGTTAACATAATTATCTACATGTGTCCTCCAGACATTACACCCTCTTTGACATCTCAACCCAGTAGCAGCTCTGTCACAACCCTGGTGGCTTGATGTAAATGGAAGGGTAGGATTATAGGAGACACTTTAGCTCAATCTGTCCAAGCACACTGTGTTTCAGAGTGTTTGATGTGGGTAGGAACAAATCACCTGTTTGTATAAAAGTGAGGCCTCTCTGTCATCAACTGAAAACCCCCCCACCCCACACACCCCACACACACAGACACACACACACACACACACACACACACACACACACACACTCAAAGATAAAGCGCACGTGTCAGTCAGGGTCGCAGCCCATACTGCGTTGCAGATGTGGTTTGTGTGGATTTAGAACTGAGCAAGGCCAAGGCGATGGGAGGGAAATGGACACAATCAACTGACATTATAAACCGACATAATTAATTATTCATAATTGCTTCAGTATTGGATTATTTGGGTTTTGAGCGGATTTGTTGAGCTCAGTCATTTTTTTATTCATAAGTTAATTTATTGTGCTGGAGTGTCTTTTTAACAGTGTTGTTTACTTTTCCAGAAAAGTAATGATCATGGAGGACCCAGACCAGAACATCCATCTCAGGAATCTCTCACTGCAGCAGTCGGCAAATGAGGAGGAGGCTCTCAATCTGCTCTTCCTGGGTGACACCAACCGTATGATTGCAGAAGTAAGAAAGAGGGATGCGCATGCTTGTGACTGACATGAATGATGTGACTTCCACTTCGTAATTCACACCACACATGTAATAATCCCAGTGAGGCGTATAGACAGTGCACACAAACACATGACCACTCCTAGGATAAGTAGCATAAAGGGTATTTTTTTAACCACAAATGCAAGACGCATTCATACATTCTAAAGCATTGTAAAGACTGCCTTAGAGGTAACATGGACAACATATATACCTAGCATATTGTCACTAATGCTAACATAGCTATTCAGGGATTGAACCTGATATTTCTCTAATTTTGACAATCTAACTGGTAAAAGTTTAGTTTAGACTGTAAGGACTCTAACTGCTCTAACTGGTTGTGTACTTGGTTTAGATATGCTAAATTGCACTTCTTTACTTTATAATCAGATATTTTAGCTAAGAAACCCATGCACTGATGATACGGCAACTCCTAAACCTCAAGGGTAGATGATGACACGTGACATCAACATAGTCATGCTATTGGCTCAGAAATCCTTTGGCCATATCAGATCTTGTCAGTAAACTCGCTTAAATGTAAATGATATGCTCATTTTGAACCCGTCAATATATTTTAGATAATTATTTCACAATTATTTGTTTTCATGCAGTTGTTGTCTATATGACCTTAAAGACCCTTCAAAAATATAATTTTGATCCCCTGTGGTCCTTTTTTACCATGTTTTTCCACGTTAAACCAAGAATTCTCTCTGTAATTTCTGTTTATGTTGCTGTGGTTCTTTTCTACACTCAGACACCAAGACTCCCCATGCCGATGTGACATGTGGTGAGTCAGATTTTGCTTTGCAACCTGAGGTTTGAAGTAAAAAGCTGATCTCACCTCGTTTACTCGTGCTCTTGGTTTGTAAGTAAATAACAAAGAGTAAAAGTGAACTGAATAACACAGTTTCATACAGAGATTTACTTTTTTTTTGTTGAGTGTTTCAGTCGGTTTTTGATTTGGCTAGGATTCTTCCTTGACACAAAGCCAGTGCAAAAGAAATTCATGATGGAATTTCTTCAGAAACTAGGCTAACTTCCACACTTTTTCACACGTATTTCACTAAAATAATCAATTCCTAAGAAAAAAATTACATTTGGTTTTCATTTACCTTGAGAACATACTCTCAGTGTCCACCAGTGTCTTACCTTGGAGTTTATTTTAGTGGACAGACATTCCTGGATGTTACATGAGTCTGTTGATCTGGCAGTCGAGGCACTGCACAGTTCAGCGGGGAGCCTCCGATACAGTCCACCCACACAGAGACTATTGTGAACTTGTCCTCCCTGGAACTCCTTCACAAGAAGGTTTGTCTAGAGCCCCAAGCAAACAAAGCACCGTCAACATAATCATGTCGTTGCTGCCAGAATCATCCCAGAAGTCATTGCTCCACAAAGACTTACAATAAAGTTAACAGTAATGCTTTCTTTCTTCTATTGCTCCCAGCCATGTGGATAAAAGATGACACATTCACGCCACACTCAGGAGACAATGAGCTCACTCGTTCTGAGGCTTGGCAGTCCCCTCTACACTCTTTATTGGACAGGAAATAAAATACACTCTCTCAACTCCTCACCCTTCCTTCAACCTCTTCAGGAAACATTTCCACCCATATGGTCTTTTTTCCTCATCCTTGTTTTAACTTCTCCTCACATGTGGGGATGCAGTGCAGGGATCTTTGCCCCTCTCTGCATCCTACCTCCTTTTGTGAACTTGTAAGGGTGAGTCGGTGCTCAGCAGGTGGTCAATATTAAATCGCAATCTTAGCCTTTTGAGTCAGCAATCTCAAGTGGTTTGAAGATTGTCACACCAGCACAACTTTATGCTTACCCACTGCAGAGCTGTGTGTGTGGTCAGCATGTGGTGCATGTAAGATCAACATGTGGTCGATTGAAAACACAGAAAAATAAAGGAAGTGACTCTGATGGGGTTGCGTGTCCTGCTGTTTATTTTACAACTGAGAAATACTTCAATGCCCCTGTGTGGACACAATGCACTCTGGACATGAAAACATTGTCTTTAACCATTTAAATACACAGACTGTACCTAATCAGCTCTCAAAGACTTTAAAAGAAGCCTTTGTGTTTGTGTTAATAAATTGCTATGGTGCAGACATTGCATGAACATTGCAACAAAATGTACCCAAACTGTCTGTCAGCTAGTATGCAGTCTTGAGTAGTGTCATTATAATGACACAACAGCAGAGATAAAAACTGACACTTCTTATATACAAACAGCTGCTGGCGGTCTTTGAACATCAGTCATAATACATTTATTAACAGTCCTTCAATGTATGTGTTACACTTAGCTAAAACTAATGCAGTTTAAAACAACAGTCCTACAATAAATCCTCCCATCAAGAGTTTTTAACATTCAGTTTTTGTTAAAACCATTTTAGAGAGGAATGGATTAAGCCCTGTTATCTGCTGCTGTGACAGACTGACAGTAAAGACCACTTTTCACTTTTCAAGGTTTGACCAGCACTGCTTTGTGTTCATTGGTGTGGAAAATAGCTGTCAGTGGGGAGTCTGTGACACTGATGTATTAACATGGCCACTCTATCCTTACCTTTGACCCTTTATTCAATCCTGTAAAGTATGTGATCCCTTGTCAACATCTTGGGGCTACTTCCCATTACTTTCAGCGGTACCCTGGGGAGCAAACGTGGACGTGTGCAGAGTGAATGGAATTTGGACTGAGGACAGAGATGATAGCAGTGGGTTTAGATAGTGAAGGATCTGTCATGAGCTGTCATGACCTTAACAGGCAGGTGTTGGCACATTTACACCAACAACAAGTCAGGGTCAGAGAACCTTTTTAGAGTGAATGACCTGGAATGTCGATGATGATGTTTTCGAACAGACACAAAGAGACTGTCATGTCCATATCTCAGACTGATGACCATTCCACAGACGTTTAAGAATCTCAGCCTTCGTCAGAAGTTAGTTTAGGTCAAGAGAAAAACCCCTCCCCTCTAATTAAAAGCTGGTATTGTCATTATTACGTAAAACCAAAAGAAGAGTGCAATCAATTCTGTGTTGATGAATGTCCATTCTCTCTGTTTGTTCTCTGTTTGAGGACCTTGTGAGTAACCCATCCTCCTCTATTTAATACAGCTAGTTTGCTGCAGAGTGACTCATACTCTATTTCTGTCCCCTCCTGGTCTCAACCTGGCGTTTGCCGTTCCAGTGACCATCTTAAAATCAACCTCAGCTTTTGTAAAGCCGCCACCATGTGTTTACTGCTCATCGGTTACACATGCTGTGGCTTTGATCTTTAAACCAGTGGGAGCAAAAGAAAAAAAACGAATCAAAGGAAACATGTTTTTTGTTGTTTGAATATGGAACAAACCACAGATGGAGAATAAAACCTCCTTTTTCCTTTTTTTGTGAACACCACGTGTACTGATTTTAGAGCATTTAAAATACTTACAGCTTGTTCAAAGTATTCTCTCACCACTCTACTCTCTTTCTTCTTTCCTCTCCAGACTCCAATGAACCAGGCCTCCACACGTTCCCACTGCATTTTCACTGTGCACTTATGCAGGCGTGAGCCGGGCTCAGCCACCGTGCACCGCTCCAAGCTCCACCTGGTGGACCTGGCTGGATCAGACAGAGTTAGCAAGACTGGCCTGAATGGGCAGCTGCTCACAGAGGCCAAGTACATCAACCTGTCACTCCACTACTTAGAACAGGTAGCCACTACTGAGACATGGTTTTTAAATTCAACCAATACAATATACCATCAATTTAATATTAAAAATACATATTTATTGTAAATACACCTAGAATATATTTTATTCATGTGTTTGGTTTATTTACTGTTTGTTTTGATGCAGCAAGTTTAATACCTTTCATAATGATATAATAATCATAATGCTTTCCACTCATTTGTTCAGTTACTACAGTCTATGTTGGAAAGAATAATTGCATTTTTTTCTGTTACAGTCTGGTATGTTGTTCCCTTTTTTCCTGTCTGTCTTCATTTACATGACAGCCCTTTTATCTGCTTTATTTTTCAGGTGATCATAGCTTTGTCAGAAAGGAACCGCACCCACATTCCTTACAGAAACTCCTTGTTGACCTCTGTGCTGAGGGACAGTCTTGGAGGCAACTGCATGACTACAATGATCGCCACTCTGGCAGTCGACAAGAGGAACCTTGATGTAAGGATGATCTGCCTGCAACCATTTTAAGACAGAATTTTCTGTTCCATTGCCAGGGAAATGTGGCAAAACAAGCTTTTTAGAGTGAAACAGTGTCATTATCCTCTTGGTCTTCCTTACCAGCTGTGGCAATAATGAATACACACACTTTCAGAAAAGCTAAGTTGGATTCTAAATCAAGCAAAGACAATATTTTTTTCATTTTAAGATATGAAAGTAGTAGTAATAGTAGAAGTGGTAATAGTGAGCAGGAGTCTCCTACATAATAACTAATATGGAGTAATCATGAATAAAGGTCTCCCCTCGGACAGAAAATCAAGCATTTTATTTATTTATTTTTTTTTCAGGAGTCCATCTCTACATGCCGCTTTGCTCAACGTGTGGCTCTCATAAAGAACGAGGCAGTTTTGAATGAAGAACTGGATCCTGTGCTGGTGAGACAGTCAGGCACTCACAGCATGTTACCAGTCACTGCAAACACCATCGCTCAGCCTCACAATCACACCACAGGAGCATGACTTAATGTGCTGTTTCATTATAGCCAGACCTTCCTCATAGCTTCCAGACCTTAAATTGATCAGGGGCGAGTTGTAGTGAGAACCCAGCTTCTAAACGTAACTAACTCTAACCCAACATGTGCTTAAGTGTCCTCTTTAGGTTTCCAGCACAAAATAAGTTTTTCCAATGTCAGGCAGTCACTTTGAAAGAGGCAGTTCTCCATCTCCAACACAGATGCCTGTGCATCTTGTGTTATTTACACTGCTCACAGGTCCTGTTTGCATTCTCTCTCACTCTTGTTTACATGCCTTCACTTCTGTTATGGCATATTTTATCCCAGTACCGTACAGCCTCTTGAAAAAGGATCTAGCGAGAGACTGGTGTGTATATATGTGTTTGCACACATTCATGTAAGGAAAGACTCGCTGCACGCATGGAGCCATAGAACAACTCCTGCCCACATGTTGGAGATCTTAGGACCTAGTGCAAAACTTTTAAAATGAGAGTGGGCAATCTGTTTTCTTTCATTATATTTTGCATTTATGTACTGTGAATATGTTCTTTTAATAGTTAGTTAGAGAAGAGGCCAGAGTAGGAGATGTAGAGCAGAGAAAGTTTTGGCAAAAATAAGTCCTTGGCTTGTTGTAACATACTATATGTGGTTACAGAGATCACTCAACAATTCTTTACATAGGCCTTACATATTGCTCCACATCTACCTTTTGTTACATATTATAACACAACGTATAATGAGCAGCAGGATATCACATCAGAGATTGTCTGAGCAATTAAGCTAGGTTAAGTCATGACAATCATTCCCCTCCTTTACTTTTTCCTTTTACAATACATGTCACACCTTCTGCTATTGTAGTGTGCCAGGAAACAGACCTGGTAGTTGTTGTAAGAACTCCTCCGGGGATATACAGGAGTAAGTCATCACAGCTATATCCGCTTCCTCCCCTCCCACCATGACCTGCCTCAGGATCAACTGCTACTGTATTACTGGCGCTGAGACTTGGCTGGCCACTTGCAAACCCTACAGAGGTATTTTTAAGAGAGTCTGCGGCCGGCCCAGTAATTGTGACAGTGTCTGGCTGCACCCAGTTGGGTCCGGCACAGTTACAGCTCCAGGCAAACCCAAACTCCGTGGGCAAACTTCTTGTCTCCATTTATGAGTTTTTTGTATGTTTCTCATTTTGTTCATTGCTCCCGTCTCTCTGTCTCCTCCTCTATCTCTCTTACTGGTTTATAAAGAAAAAAAATCCTTAGCCAGTAGTGCAGTTTGCAGATTAGAATGATGTCATTTATTGTGGTTTGAGGTGACACTCAA
Organism: Acanthurus leucopareius; assembly: GCA_029814765.1. Taxonomy (NCBI): domain Eukaryota; kingdom Metazoa; phylum Chordata; class Actinopteri; order Acanthuriformes; family Acanthuridae; genus Acanthurus; species Acanthurus leucopareius. The sequence continues at coordinate 12,090,363 of JAQMCX010000017.1, read as the reverse complement.
ACTCCCTCTTTTGGCCTGCCCGTCTAAAGGCACACTGTCAATTGGATATACTGAGTGTGGTAATTGATTTGAAACCTGGAGTTTGACTTTCACAATCTTGAAAGCGGTGTTTGGTACATCGTTCAGCCCACACACTGCCTTAATGGACCTATACTGTAGCCTACAGGCTGCAAAATGCAGTTCTTCAGTCAAAACAGCAGGAAACCGGCCAGACCACACAAAACATTTAACAAGTCTCTCATGGAACTGGAAAGAATGAGGTGTTGAAAGTGATCTGTGATCATTATGAAGTCAGCCACAGTGACCATACCATATAAGGTTGGCACTGTTTGTTGCTCAAAGAGCATTAAGGTCAATCTTAACCCTCCATCTAGACCAGGCTAAACTTGGTCTGCAGTCAGAGTGAATTGACAGCAATTATTATATGCTTCTATTACCTTGATGTAGAATTTGTTTCAAGTATTTATTCTGTATAGGAGTGTGTGTAGGAGTGCTTAGTCTAAGTTGAGCTTAATTGCCATCAAGCATCTTTCTTAAAGGGTCAAAAAAGTTGATCTTAATGTGTTGTTATGCAGCTAAGTAGAGGATAAGAGGGGGCAGGCTGACCCTCCTGAACCGGGACTCTCCCTTCATTTAAAGATACATATACACAACATCTTGCTTAAGTAGGCAGCTCTGATTAGTGCATACCTGTGAGTCAAACAGAGGCCTGCTCATAGCCCACCAGTGAGATATGTTTGAGGAGCGGGTGTGAACATTCCTGTGGGCGGTTGCTCTCCATGGGTCCCTCATCTGTTTCATCTAAGTGGCAGACGTTCTTTAGGACAGAAAGGGGTTTGTAAGTGTAGTATAATCCTCCTTGCCCTGTCTAAAATGCATAAATGGTTCAGGCCATGTGTTATCATTTTGTTGTGGGGGGGATTAAAGACTTTGCCCATGTTGAGGTATAATGGGAAACTCTGACGCCTCTGTCCTCATTAGAAGAGGTCCCATAATAGCAGCATCTCTGTGAGACTGTATAATACATATGCATTTGAGGTGTAACCTGTGCTTAGACTGCAGTGCTTACAGCTTACTGTGGGTGGTTTTCTGCACAGAATGCATCAAGGATGAATATAAGTTTAAGTTGGGATTTGGTCTGCGCAATGTTTCAAACTCAATTGTGCGACATGTTTGTTAGCACAGAGACAGCAACACAGACATACATTTAATGTTGATTTTTCCATCACCATAACAATCTGCATTTTGTACTGTTGCACACACACACGGTTTCCAAAGGATATGCTGGCATCATCAGTCACATGAGTCAGTTTTTATTCAGAGTGTATGGACGACTGTCGCCGTGCTGTGGTACCAGTGTGGGCTCAGCGCTCTGAAATAGACTGCACGATTCCACTGACCAACAAGCAGCGGTCAGCATTTCAGGATGCAGCTGGGAGAATTACATCAGCCTGTGTACTCCAAAAAAGAGATACAGGGAGTGGCTCTGGTGAGGGATGGTCAGGCGATGATGTTCACTGTTAAAAAATATGGTACTGGGTGGATTAGGGATAAAATGTTCTTTAAGCTAGGTGGCACGTACCCCAAACCACACCGCAGGACTGTTTCTTCTCGAGAGTATCTCAGTTGACGATGTCTGACTGAATGATGAATGGTTCTGACTCTCCAGTTGGAGAATGTGTTTGCCAGAAATGCCAGCTCCTCACTGTGATGACTCAGTCTAACCTTTGACCTTCATTTGGTTTTCACTGAACTTTGGAGTGCCACTGTGTGACTCTGGCACACAGTCGCCACTTTCGGCTGTGTTTGCTCTTTGCCGCTGAGACAGTTCCAGCCATTCAGTCTGCTTTAGTATTTTGCGGTGTGGTCAAATTCAGTGGTGATTGTTAAGTGGGATTGAAACTGAAGAAAGAAGTGGGTCGTGTAAGAAGAGCGATTGCCACTTGTTTTTTTAGGTGGTTTTGTGTGTGTGTGTTATTTTTGTGGTGTGATTTGTGTAGAATTTTTACTACAATTGGTCTGGCCTCTTATCAATAACTACACTATACATTGATTTTGGTGTTGGCCTATTTTCCTTACAATTAACATGTTATCACAGTCTCTGTTTTGAGAGACTCTGTTTATGTGAAAAGATTCATTCGCTTGCACTGATTTTTTTTTCAAGGGATTTAAGGAATAACGTTAATTGTGCAGTCTGTAGCTGAAGAGATACCAAGAGGAGGAGGTTATGCAAGGTTAAACCTTCCTTATTGGTTGGCTGTTTTGAATGTGGCCACTTTCCCATATGATCATAGCATCTCAAGTTCAAGTTATGGTACACTGCTAACTGCTCAGCATCAAAATCAGGGCATATGTCAAATGGGCAGACTTTTAACCTTCTGCTCTTGTTTGCATTGCTAAGAATTCCAGTTTTATTCCCACTTCACAGATCTGTCAAATTAAGAACAAAGAAATAAATATGAAAAATACTCTTAGTAATGTAGAAAACTGCCTTACCTGCCTTGCAAAGTGTTTAACACAGATAACTGAATTTCCATCAGGAAGGGACACCTTTGTTATATTCATCATTATTGCATTTTGAGGCAACATTTGCCTTTATAACCTGGTGGGTCCTGTACATCATACTGATGTATAGGTGATTAAGCAGTCAGCTAAAAAAAAGGGACTATCTCATTGTCAGGGGAGGATTAATACAGACAACAAAGTTGATAACAGAACTGTTCTGTTCCATCAGAAAAGCTACTATCATTAGAGGAGGTCTTTATGGATTGTATATTTGGGCAAGACCTTGACTTGAATACATTTCTTTTTTTGGATTCTCCTTTTAAGCCTTAAAAGAGCTTTTTGTCATATATTCTATTTAATGGAAGTGACTGTCTCAGGCTTGACGCTGCTTAACGATAGAGAATGCAGTTCCTGTCAGTATAAAACAATAGAATGATGCTTTAGGCTGTTTATAAAAACAGCTCTCTGATCCTGTCACATCTCCTCTCCTCTGATCATGATTTTTGACAGTAATAGACATGCCTGCTGTTACTGTTTTGTCTTTTTTGAAAAGATTGCTCTTGAAGTACTTATTAAGAAGCTATGTCTGGACTTGGTAGGACATTTTGCTTTTTTATGTATATACAGTAACCGGACCCGGACAGCGGTTACTGCAACCAGCTCACTGGCTCAGTGTGCGAGGCCCTAAAACCAAACACGTGCAGACGGACAGCAGCTGTGTTCTTTTTTCTTTTTTTCTATTTTTTTTTTGCCACCATAGCTGTTTAATACCAATTCATATTTTGCTTCCTGGATTTTCTCACTGAAGCATTCAGTTGTCTGCAATCACTTAAGTGTGTCCTCAGAATGCATCAGTAAGTTAAGCCACAAAGATCATTTTCAAAATGCTTATCTCATCCGTCTGGTGCAAGGAAAAGCCTCTGTCAGTGTGAGCATGTGTCTTTGTTTTGTACTGTAGGTGCAAATGTGTTGTAAGTGTTATTTTACAACATGTGTATTTGCTTATTCTGTGTATTTCAGCTGATAGCACGTTTAAAGAGGGAGATCCAGTCTTTGAAGGAAGAGCTGGCCATGGTGACAGGAGAACAGAGAGAGGACCAGCTCACTGCTGAGCAGATCCAGAAGTACGTCACCCTGGGATGTCCCTTTAACCCTCTCAGTCACATAACACAGACTAATTGTTTTGGCTAAGTGATTGTATTTCCAGATTAACAAATAACAGATGAGGGGAGGCATCAGCTCACTCAAAGTCCTGAGGTAAACCGGAAAGTTCCAGAGACGGCTTCAGAGATTGAGCGACATGTATGTGGGTGTATGTGTGCATAATAATATTAGTTGAGCGAGCCAGTCATCTCAGGACACTGCAAACGTGTATAGTCTTGGGTTTGCCCAGTCAGCCTCCGCGGATGTTTACAGTGCGCCTCAGATGCGGAGAAGAAAGCAGGCAGTATTTTTTTGGACTTTAGTTTGTATTTGTAACCCTAAAATTCTCAAACAAATGCGTTTCATGATTTATGAGTATATTGATTTTGCCTACATAATTATGCTGTTGGATATGCATCAGTGCTGAATCGAAGCCTCATTCACCGAGGCTTGACCAGATCTAATGGGGTTTCCCAAGACTGTGTCTCAGCCAGGACTGCTTTAGTTCTACTTCATACTCAAATGGCAGAGGGACCCAGTGAGTCGGTGCCAGGGTTCAGGACAGAGGTTCCACAGAGGACATGGCCCATCGCCCGTCAAGCACTGATGTATTTAACGTGCCTTGGCCCCCTTAGTCCACCTTTTTTATTATTTCCCTTATAACTGGGTGATTATCCTTGATTTCCCCCTCTTTGTGGTTAAAATTACACAGAGAATCTTTAATGATGTCTGTTGTGACCACATTCACCGGACATGCTGGCTTTTTTGTCACCATTTCCTCCCCGGTTTGTGCCTTGATTCATCCCAAGTGCTGAGTGATTGCACTTATCCTGACTTATTTTTGTCACATTTCCAATGCACATATGTCCTCAGGCATTCACATTTTGGGTTTTTTGATGTTGTGCTTTTTCAAAAAGGCTGATCTCCTGTCCTCAGGGCTTTTCTAGGGTTCAGTATCAACTTATTACCATTCAAGCTGAAGCTTACTTGAATTTCTTTTTCTCAATACAACATTAATTTGCTTCATTTCTTTAAATAACATATCACCTCACACCATGAGAAAAATATTTTGAAACAAATGCATTCCAACATTTGAAAGATGCAGTGTTTTCTCTGACAGATTATTGTACATGTCATTGAGGGGCTACCTCCAGAATCAAATCCCCCATCACAAAACCACTGATGTTTTGCAGAGCCCTGAAACAAGACCCCTGCGTTTGTTTTAAGCCCTTTGTCGTGTAAACCTAGCGTGTTTATACGTTGAACACGTTACAGCGGAAAATGAGAACCACGCGTCATCATGCCTACATCAGATCCTTGTGGTCGGTTGCCTCCTGGTCTCTTCCAGTGGCCGCTTCCATCCCTCAAAGAACCAATGTTTGGACTGACATCCAGTGATAGTTTATCAACAGGCCGGTCCAGTGGAGCAGGAACACACGTTTAAGTAAATAGTTTTCTTTGACCAGACTCATGTTTTAAACATTAGAAGCACTCCTAAAATATAGATCTTAACTGTTTGAGTGCCCGGTCGGCCTGTGCTAAGTGTGATGGAGAATTTTAACATGGAATGTGGAACTGGTTTCAGCTTTTGTAGGTTTTTCAGTGTGTGCGTGTGTCTGTTTGTTTAGGTTGGAAGAGTTAGTCAAGACCTTCCTAATTGACCCTGATCCAGACGTCACACTGTCACTGGGACCAGACATGAGAAAAATCCAGTACTGTTTTTCCCTGCTGAAGGTAAAGTATCACATTATCTTTCTCTCCATGTATGTCTCCTTGTATAGCCGTTTAGCTGTGTCTGTTTTCTATCAGACAGTCTTATGATTTTTCTCTCCCCTTTCCGTTAAAAGATCCACATGCCATAACTATGCTGAAGATATTTCAAGATCAGGTTTCTATGTTTCCTTATAGTTCACTGAATTCAAAGATTTTATTTCTGTTAGTTGGTGCTTTGGTTTAATGTAAACTGTAACAGGGAATGAATAAGAGACAAAGGAATATAAAAAAGGATACACAATATATCTTGAAGAGTCAAAAAACAAGGCAACTAGACTATGTTGAGTTTTGGGAGTTTTTTCCCAAAACTCAACATAGTCCAGTTGCCTTATTTTATGACTCTTCAAGATAATCTTGACCTGGATGAATGAGAATCAACACAGAGATACACAATATACATTTTTTAGCCAGTATCAATACAGATGACTGCTTCCCTTGGCTGATACTGATAAGAGAGTTGATAATTTCACATTTTTGCATTTATAAAAGAAGTTCAATTATAACTTGTGGTTTAAGCACATCTCAAGGTAAGAAAGGCTGAGTTGTAGGTAAAATTATGTAATGTTCCATTACTCTGATTTGACCAAATGACTGTTTGACTGACTATTACAACAAAAACAAACAGTTCTGACTCTTCAGATTTTCATTTCTTTTTTGTAAGTACATGAAAAAGATTTAAAAATAGGCTTAACTTTTGTATGTTAATTCAAATACATTTTGAATTAATTCAAATGTAATTTGTAAAATCAGATATTCAATGTATTAACTACTCAATATAAAATAAAGGCATTTAAAGAATGAAAGGCCTTCAGCTGCTTTGATCGTAGTAAAAAGAATGAAAAAAAGCCAATGGTCAACTCTTATACTGAAGAAACTGAAAGGTGGAAGGCTATGTTACTTGTAGTGCATGAGATCATGAAAAGTTCTTACAATTAGTTCTATTTATCAGCCATAAAATCATTGTAAGAATTGTAAATAATTATATATTTTTTTTACTATCAGCTGATAATTAATCCTCACAATAATTTTTATGCATCCGTACTAGGAAACATTAGATGAGGAATGTATTAGAAATGATCCCTACACATTCATGCCATCAGCTCGAACGTGACCAGCTGACCACTGACCTTTTCCAAATAGCTCCCTCTTATGTCCTTTGCAGGGAAATTTTGTAACTTTGAACTGAATTAAGATTAAACTAAAAGTTTCTTTTCTATATTATATTAATTTGATTATTACTGTACATTCTTACTGTGCATGAAATTGACAAGAAGATTTTTTTCACCTTATGGTTATAGAAAAAGGCAGATCAATAAAATAATCCTGAGGCCTGACTAAACTTGTCTTGAAATGTTATGCTTAATTTGAGAGGTTATGGCTGAAAAGTCAAATTTAAAGAAAATAAAATCAAATGAGGACCAATTTTATCCAGTGCTGTTGATTTTCCCACGACCTGGTTTAAGTCTAGACACTTAGTTTTGCAATTATTTGCGATCTAATTAGAGGTGAGGTGTCATGTGACAGGCAACCATTAAAGCGCTTGTTCAAACTGGATCTTAGGAGTTTGCATGACAGCTAAGAAATGTAGCCATAACATACCTACATACAGCACAACCCTCTGAGGTCTTTTTCTGCTGTGTATGTCAGCAAAGGGTTTTATGGTACAAGAGTTTAGTAGATTATTATTTGGTTATTGAGTAAATCTTTTGGTTACTCTTAAGAAGAGTAACCTCCTATAAAATAGGGGTATGACAATCAGTTCATCATTTGTTTGCATATGTATTTACATGCGGTTTCAAAATGTTACTTTTGGCACTTTGATTCTCTATTGAACTATTCAAAATCCTTTTATTTAATTTGTTCTAGACTCAACTGTTGTACAACTATTAAAAAACTGACAAACTAATCAATAATAAAATCCCTCATTATTCACTAAAAGTAAACTCATGTAATAATATGTTATTAATTGGACAGTAAGCATATGTTTATGCACCAATCATTATATATGGACTAATGGCTGTTTTATTAAATTTGTGTTTACAGATTTTTTTCCATATGTAAAATTTTGGATAATAATAATGACATTTGGGATGTAATATCTGGGCAACTGTAAACTACCAACAAAAGGTGGTTATTATTCCTGTGAAACTTTTATTATAGGGGTGTATTTTGAACATCATTTTGGTTTTGGCTCAGTGCCCAAACCACTGACAGTTTGTCATGCACACAGCTATGGAAAAAGGCTGCAATTGAATGTAGTTGTTGTAGTTTTCTAAGTGTTGGTTAAAAAACAAATTTTGTTTTGGTGAAAGTCAGATGGTTAATAGATTTTGTCAACATTTCTCAAACGGCAGCCGCTGGCTCGCTGCTGTTAAATGAGTGCAGGGAAAACACTGCGGTGCTCACACTGCTCCTGCACTGGGCTTTGGTTGGAGTTGGAGCAGACACCAGAAGCAGCTCCAGATCCCACTTAAATGTCTGTTTATCTCCTCTTCAGTTTGTTATGATCCGCACACTCTATCTCTTGTTAGGTTTACATTCCATGAAGCATCACCTCAGCCATACTGATTCTGCAGGAATTTAGATCTGCTTTGAATTTGATTTGTTTCTTCTTTGACAACCTCTTAAATGATCAGATGTGTGTATGCTTGTTTTAAGGCTGATGAACAAACACATCTGCAGTGTTATCTGTTCAGCACTCCGAGGATAGATATGCACTATAACCACAATGATTTAGTGCTGTGTGTGTTGTCACATTTCAAGCAGTGGCATTAAAGTGCAAAGTTATTTTACAGACCTTTGGATTATTTGCACATATCCACTGTTTTCTGTGCTCCATATATGTCCTTGAAACTGTCAGGGACCAGCCTCACCCCTTCTCTGTACCTTTCCCTCCACTGTATCATCTCTTTGTGGAAAAAACCCTGATCCTCTAACATGTTTCCCACCTGTCCGTGACCCTGGAGTGTCATTGAAATTTTAGAGTTATATTGCAAAGAGGGAAACGAGGGGGATCTGATTCATGTTTAGGGAATATCAGAATTTAGAAGAGCACCACTTTCCAGAATGAAACCGAAATGTCTTTTCCAGCTTGTTTACATTCATGGCATTAGATGATTATTTATACTGGACATGTTTTTCTAAACGGCAAACCCAACTGTGGTAGACAGGAGACTCCCTTTTTCTGTAGAAGTTTACTGCGACTTCAGAAGTCATGAAACTTTTATACCTGTTTTTAATGTACAAAATGCATATCTGCAAGCTGCCACATAACAAATATCATTTGATTGAGTGCAGTTCTCAACTGTTGGTATGGACAGCCAGGTGATGAAATTATGTAAAATAGTTTTTATATTTATAGCCAGCCATTCTATTTTTTATTCACCCTCAAAGTGTTTCTTGTATTGTTTTTGTACAGGCAATGATCATGGAAAAGAAAGGACAGAGAGGACATGGGCGCAGTGATGGACAAAGGTCGCCAACATTCACAGTGAGAGAAAATGTTGTTCCAGACAGCCACCACAGTGCAGCAGAGGTGACCAAGTTAAAGGAGATGCTGACGCAGCGTGACAATGAGATCAGTATCCTTAGACATCTTGCAGCCAGGTTAGTTACCTCAGATCAAAGTACTGCTGCACTGAGATTTGATTTGATTTTTTTTTTTTTTTGTGGAAAGGTTTTACTGTGGAGTTAAAATTAGACAATATATTTTATTCATTTAAGTTATCCTCTAGGTTAGGTTACATCACCTCTTATGATAAGATACGTATGTTCGTAAAGAAACCATTTCTGTGTCCACAAGCTTTAACTGGAATTACACAATTGTGATTAATTCACATAAATTGAATCACTATGATAATTTTCTCAAAAAGATGTATTTTTTCGGTTGTTTTCAGATTGATAACAAAAATGGCAAGTCTGTTATGTATTATCAAACTGAAATACTAAGGCTTAATTTTACTCACTTTCTTTCTATAGAACAGAAGAGATTTTTTGCACAGAAGTTACATCCTTTTGTTAAACAAAATTCACTTTACTGTACCAAGTCTGTATGATACATGACATTAAAGTTGGAATTGAAAGTTTTTATATCAAATGTCTAAAATAATGCTAGTGTCCCCAACTGTTGATTTAGATACTTTAAGTTTTAGATGCAGCAGAAACAGATGTATAATCATGCAAATATTCTCATATTGTATACTCAGAAAAGTATTGGGTCAAACATCCCAAATACTGATAGAGTCTAATCTTTTAATCTGGTTGTGCCTACTGGGACTGAGGCTGCAGTGTAACATCACATTGATTCCAGCACAGCTCTAACTGCTCTTATTGGAGTATGGATTTGCATTATCTGTCCTAGGTTGGTTCTTGTCTCCCTTATTGCTACTGCAGTGCACAAAACAGTGCAATGTAAGAAGCAAAGTGTTGCAGGTTTAAAGATCACTGATTTGATCCCCTGAGGCAAAAAACCTGGGCCTTGTTGGTGCAGATAAAAGCCGGTGAGGATTCTCATTCTTTTTTCTCACCTGTGAGTCGGACTGGTTGGTCAGGTTTCCTGCATGATGTAGGGTGGGGGTGAAGGGAATAAGGTGAGAATGAAAAGATACAGCTTATAAGAGACAGCTAGCAACACAATTTATCAAAAAGAAGTAACTGCAGTGCATGTAGGGATTTAACATTCCCGAATGATAGAAAATAGGAAAAAACTCTGTTAAAAAAAGAATTTAGTAGGAATGTTTTCCACTCAATTCAAGATTTGTGCCTGCATCCTGCCTCACAGTTACTGTTGATAGTAAAATTTTCATTAGCAGGAAGGTATCCTGGAGTAAATCTGCCTGTGTTATTGCATGACTTGATTGCAGCACTTCTAAGAACCCATAAATTATGAAATGTAAGTAGTCTTGCATTCATCACCAGCGCCCCAAAATACACTCAAAATGCTTTTTTAATGTGTATTTTTCAAATATATCTTCATCTAATGCCGGCAGTTAATCATAATTGCTATTCATCATAATTTTTATATTTGCGTTTGAATATGATATTTCTAATGGCTTTATGGGATTATCCTTCCCAACCCTTCTTACTGCGGCTTGCCATTAAATCACAGCACATTAGCTGGTAAATTGAGATGTCTGCTTGATTATTTTGCCACGAAGAAATCAGCTAGAATATATCATGCTGATGTATTACCTTAATATTTCTTGGACCAAGTATGTGTTATGTGAAATCCTCTCCTCTTCGTAGATTTTCCCTCTCAAAATGTCATCCACTGGTTTTCACAAAATGTAAATGTAATCACCAAAATTGTTACTGTGCGTGTTTAAAGACACATATCTCGGCCAGTGATGCACATGCTTTACTGACCATATCTGCCTCTATGTTCTTTCATTCTGAAATTTGTATATAAAGTTTCAGTAGCCTAAACTGTCAATCCCTCATTCAGGGTGGTCTGTCTGCAGCATGTAACACTATAGTTTGGGTTGACCAATCCTGTGGGGTTGACATCATTTCCAGCCAGAGCTCTAATAAGTATCTAGATTCAGACCATTTCTACAACTTAAGCTTGTATCCACTGGCTAATCACCATGTTCTCCATGTCTGTATAACTGTTCTACCCCCTACTCTGCTAAAATCGTTACTTGGAGCCATTGGTTCCTGTGCTTCCCAGACGACACTGAATCCTCACAGGGTTAATTATGGAAGAGTTCCCCGTAAAACAAAAGGGTGTATCTCTCTCACTGCTCTTGTGTGTTCCCATGCATGATAGGCTCTGCATGGGATTGGGGCACCTGGTAATGCTTAACTGACTCTGCTAGAGTTACATCCACCATTACATCATCATTGTGATAGAGCAACAAGGAAAACTAACAAACACTGCTGACTTTAAAGAGTAACATTCAAATTCATTTGTAATGCCACATAAAAATATCAGGTAACACGTAGAATTTCCCAGAATTTTGTCACTGTGCTGAAATGTTTTCTGGTATTTGAAACTTTTTTTGTATAAATGTGCTAAAACTTTGCAGAATAGGGCTGCAATGAAGGAACAAATCCGATGCCCTCTAAAGACACCTGATATATTCACAGTAACTACTAAAATTTCCTAAATAAAATTCTCTTCTTTACCACATAGACTACAGATCACTTTCAGAACAACCTACTTTTCAAGGATACCATACCACCTGAGATTGATTCCTATCTTCCAGGTAGCCACTGGTTCCAAGTCAGTTCAGTATGGTCCCAAAATAAATTTTCAGGGACTTGAAATTGGCCTGAGACAGAAACAGGCCCCAGGCAGTCATAATGCTGAAATTATCTCCCACACATGCTGTCAAAACAGTAACATTTGTTTAGTAGTTACTTTTATTAAACAGGTTTAGCTGAAACCCTTTGAACACTTGGTCTGAGATGTTCTCACTGCCTGACTATGCACATTTTTACGATGTTATTGCAAATGCCCCTCAGATACCCATTGGTAGCATGACTATTCAGATCAATAGGTCAAACAAAGACTAACCCACATATAGTCAGACTTAAAGGTTAAAACCTCAAGGCATAAAACAGCTGATTATACATTCTTACTGTACACTCTTACCTTTGGGTACCTTTGATAACAACAACAGGTACCTGCAAATGGCATATCAGTGTCTATTTTCAGGCCTAGTCCACACATTTATAGAGGTTTTCCCCATCTGTTAGAAACAAAAAAACAAATCCTACCCACAAAAGCATTGTGTATATAAATTTGCATCCAAAAGAATGTAAAAAATACACTTTTTAAAATACAATGAGCAATGTTTAACCAAAAGGCAGGGATATGACTCTAACACCAAAGCCTTATTGGCCAATTAGAAGCTGTAAAAAATGCGAACACAAGTAGCCTTAATGGAACCAGAGGTTCAGCCAGTTCTCTATGGAATACATAGCGACCTCTACAGCATATGCTGATGCCTCTGTCCCTCAGTCTAATAAACTACTAGAAGTATTCAAGTTCATTTTAACACTACCACAGAAGTATTTGTAGTATCGTCATGTGCACCCTGTCTTTTCATTTAAATTTAGCTTCATAAGCTAACCATGAAGAGACTGAAATTGGTTGATTTAATAACTGAAGTGGAACATGGTTGTAAACATTGTGCAATAGGAGTGATCCAGGAACATTAAGTTATATCTTTCTTTGGTAGAAAGATAAATGGTATTCATAATTGGTAGACTATTCCATTTTATTTTCTTTTGGCAAACATGCTGTCGATAAGTGTCCAAGACATGTTTGACTTATATAAAGTCATAATGCAACACTGATGAGGCACAGAGGTTAACTCACAGTGTGTTTACTGCATTGGCAAGAATTTCCCAGAATCCCTTAACAAGTCTGGCCATTGTTCAGAATTATTTCATACATCAAGACACTAGCGTTCAAAACTCTACTCTATCAAAATAATGCCATAATTTTTGTTTTTTCTCATCTCCTGTAAACAATGATTGAAATTTATGTACTAGGCTGGAGATTTTTAAGTCTGTTATTAGCCACACTAGTAGCTGGAGGGCAATTGTGGTTAATCAGTGAACGATGAAGAAATCTGCCAAAAGGATTGGCACAAAAAGTGGTAAACACATTTTCTGTTCTCAGACAATGCATTCCCTTTCTCCTTTGGTGATCCCCACTCTTTATTCAGTGCCACCTGCAGGTTGATATTTTCTGCCTTACCGGTTTATTACCTCATTAGAAAAGGCTGTGTAGAAAGAGAGGGAAGCAGACATGGGTCTCACTTTGGATTGTGCTTTAGTGCTTACTGATACAAAACATTAAATATATTTAAACATATTAGGAAGGATATTCTTACCTGTGATTTAAATAAATTAATTTTACCTTTTTCCTCTTTTAAGCCTCTCAGTTTAAATATTGTACTACCATCCTCTATTTGGGTCTGATAAAACAGGGACTCTGGAGCTGGTTACTTAATCATCAGTATTACTGGTCCTATTATAGTTTGCATATACATGCAAATATATCCATCCAGTGTGGCAACCAATACAGAATTAGAGTTTTATTGTTAGCTTGCTTATATCACTTGATTGGGTTTGTGAGTCAGCTGTGTAACTCATCCCCATTGGGTTTGAAGGCACTTGTAATCATAAAGCAATGCACATAATTTCAATCTGCCAACCAAAGATGCTGCCAAGAGTTTAGGTTTACAACCAGCTGCAAACTTTTTGTATTCCTGCAAATGACTGCTGATTGAATAATATTACCTTAATTGATCTATTTGCAGCTTGAAAATGTTTGGTTTTTAATTCGATTGATTTTAATTGAATGGTCTCTTTTTCGATGTTTGGAAGCAGCATAGTTTTTAAAAAGTCAGTAAACAATACAGAGCACTTCTTTAGATGTAAACCCACTCACCATTGACTGCCCTGCTGATTACAGGAGTTGGCATGTCTTTGCTGTCCTATGAGTGACTGACTAGAGTCAAGTGTTTTTCAGATACATGAGTATTACACATTATTTGACAAGAGAAACTGACCTGTAACTCTGATCTGTTTCACATCTGAATTATGGTTATTTTTTCTTGGAAATGATTTTCATTCGGCTTAAAGACCTCTCATACTTGTTTTCATTCATTTGTATGTTTTAACATACTTTGTCACCTATTCAGGCAACATTTTATGTGCTCTATAGTAACATCTGTACAGCCTGCTGCTGATTCTCGCCAGAAGTCACTAACTACACGTCTCCGTATTACTGGGTGCAAGGATTATTTAAGGCTTTATTGTGTATTGTGCATCTTTCAAGACGTCATGTGGCTTTTTAACCAGCCCACTTTTACAAGGATCTATTTGATGACATTTATGTGGATGAATATACTTGGTTGCATTTATATATTTTTTTAACCTTTTTTTAATTCTATACCTATCTAATTAAATAGTGTTTACAATGTGTTTTGTGGTGATCCTGATAAAGCCACAAGCCAAAACGCGGTTATAAAACAGTCAATGAAGTTGTTCTTTTAACTGCAAGTGCTGCTGGGGCTTTTTGACCTCCTCACATCTTTAAGATGGAAAGGACATATAATCACCCGATAAAGTCATGTTATAAATAGCATAAACAATCTTATTGTCCCTGCACAGACTTGCTTTATGTCCTTGATCATAGTAGCTTAGTAGCTTTTGACTCTTTGACAAAGCAGATTGACAATATTTGCATTGTTGGTCAAACTTTCCTTGGGCAGACATTAAAATTACAGGGTTTAGACAAAATAGACCTCTTGACCCTCAGGGTGGCACAGAGGTAAAGATCACCAGACTCCATTTTTTTACTAAAAGACAAAACTCAGCGAGTGGATTTACTTTATGTAGCTTAACTCAAATAGTGTTTTCTTTGAGACACCCATAGTACTCAAAACTGTTTCTGATACTGCAATCGTAATCTTACAAACTATCTTACTTATATTTTTATTATTGAAGGGTATATTGAAATCGGTGCAATTTGTGGCACCACTGAGATTGGCATTGTGCCTTTGCCAGCTGTGGTCATTTTAAAGGCATTTTCTTTATTTCCTGTGATGTCTGCTTTATTGGACGGTATAATGGAGAGTGACAAGAAAGATGAGAAGGAGAGATTGAATGCACATCATGAGCTGTGTTTGACCACATTTCGAGCGCATGGCATGTGAAGCAGCCCACAGGTCTAGTGTGTAACCCCCAAAAGAAATTTTCATCACAGACTTGAAGTCTATGGTGCCGTTCAGCATAAATGAAGTTATCTGATGCCAGAGATCTCAATAATGGAAAAACCTGGTGAACAACAGACTGGAGTAATGACTTGTATGAAACAATGACATAGGACTTGAAGGAGGAGTCATATTTCTCTGTAAAACTTGGAACTATAGGTCATTTGGAATTGTGTTGGGTTTTGATTTTGGCAGTTTTGAGAAGACTGCATGGCTGGTTTCATTGGAAACTGTATGTTATTGTTCCCACCGACATCCCCTTTGTATTGGCTGGGCAGGAATATAAATTAATGTCTGCTGCTCCCTCAAAGCTGCATCCATTCATCATCCAAAATAATGACATTTTTTCTTACATCCCAAATTATCTGCTGACCACTACAGTTTCAGTCTGGCCACAACTGGATGTCTGCTAATCTCATGATAGGACCGTGCTTAAAGAACAGACTAATGTGTTGCCTCTAAATTATGGGTTGTGATTAGGCCATCAAACACACATCCATTTATAGTGGAAAACCAGGCATTCAGCAGCTGAATGAATATTTTCTAAGGCCGTGATGTATTATTCATGTAGGAAATGTATACGAAGATCAAAACTAAAGGTAAAACACGCTTGGCCACTCTTTTGGAATAATTTTTGCTAAGCTTTTGACACTTTACCTGCTAACCCATGAGAGGCTTTGATTTCTCGCTCTCTGTTGACATCTTAAAAGCAATCTTGGCAACTCCCTGTAAAATGTCTTGATAATGTTTTTCTTTGTGCAGTTTTCCCATGCAACCCCAGTTCACACAATTAAAATTTTCCCTCTGTCAGCAGTACTGATTGCAAAAAATCGCCTGCACTAGCACCGTCTTCTCCTTTCTCACTAGTAGTAGAAACAGCAGTTTGCTCCAGTTATACATTAAAGTCTACAGGTCATAAAGCACAGCAGCTGGGCGTCAATTTGCTAATCAAATTTGAAAGCGCTGAATAAATCTGTGCTCCGCTGCATTCCGTTTTATTCAAAAAGATGTGAGGCCAGCTGAAAGCAGTTTGAGCTGGAGGCAGTTGATCACATAGAGAACAGTGCTGCAGATTTGGAAGCAAATACAGAGGAAACGATTATAGTAAATTGTCCACATGCACAGAGACATGGCATATGGAGAAGTGAAACGTGTCATGGCACTGAAAGCGTGAGCAGGATCTAAGCAGCAGATTTTTTCTTTTCACCTCCTCTTGTAGACACTCGGTTCTCTCCATCACACTCACAAGCTCACTGAGACATACTGACAGATCTACACTTGGACTTAAGTAGACAAACACATACGTACAGCCTGATCAGTGGAAGAAGAATTAATAGAATCTTGTCTCTTTAGTCTCTGGAGCCTCCCTGGCTCCTCTTCTCTCTACTAATTTATCCCAGACCATGACATCTCCCTCAGCCTGCAAGGTCAGATGCTGAACACATGTCAGCATCCATAACTAAAACCTACAGTGAAGTTTGCTACCTTTAGGAAATCACTATGGATGCTTCCTTTTTAATGGACTTTGTCACTTTTTGGCTAGTTTTCATGAGAATTCAGTCCAAATTTGGACAAGTTAAGTCTTTAACTCAGTGCCTACAGGTATCCTGGTTAAGATGCTGAAGAAGGAGAAAAAAAGGGCCCAGGATGCTGCTGCTCAGCTTGCTAACATCACCAACAGCCAGAGCCCGGCCTCCCAGAGTGACTTGAGGTTGTCCACAAATCAACCGCTACTTAAAGATGGAGGCACAGATATCATCTCTGTAGACAATGGAGGACAAGCTATTCAATACATGAAGAAAGGTATTTTTAAAAAGCTTTTAAAAATCCTTTATTTTGTTTAATTAACAAAGCAATGCTCACAATAATTTGCATTTTTTTAATTTTTAAATGTTTTTAATGATATAATGACATACCGTATTTTCCGCACTATAAGGCGCATCGGATTATAAGACGCACCTTCAATAAATGGCCTATTTTAAAACTGT
>JAQMCX010000017.1:12047219-12072637 GCA_029814765.1 Acanthurus leucopareius | reverse complement strand
TTATAAGGCGCACTGTCGGTTTTTGAGAAAATTAAAGGCTTTTAGGTGCGCCTTATAGTGCGGAAAACACGGTAGTTATAAAGTGTAACATTTCAAGCAACTAAAAATGGGATCAAAATTGTCCTGTGACATAGTGTGAATATGTGGTGCTGCCATTTGCTGGGTTGTTGGATGGATGGCAAAAAATGCATTCTATCTTTGATTTAGAAGTAATGGTATCTCAGTCCATGTAGATCGTCTTGATTATATTTTGAGATATCAAACTTTGCCTCTACCCCAAAACAGCTGGATCTGTTTTTTCCTGTTCAAAGTTGTGTTGATTAAGAATTTTTGTTGACAATAGAGTAACATGAACATTGTCTGTGGAAAAAGATGTTGCTGCTGTTTTTTTTTTGGTTTTTTTTTTGGTAAGCTCCATAAACAGCTCACCCACTGTTATTCTACTGGGGTGGCTGCAGATCTCTAAACCATGGCACATCAAACTGAAATAATTTGCATGGCTGGTGTTTCATGTTCTGTCTGTTGTGGTTGTTGTTGTTTGTGTAAATTAACACTTTATAATTACACTGTTTAGGCTGCATGGTGGTTCAGTGGCTTTTGCTGTCATCCCCACACAGTAAGGAGGTTCTAGGTTTAAACCATAACAGCCAGCTCTGGCCTTTCTATGAGGGGTTAGCATGTTTTCTCTATGTTTCTGTGGACATCCCTCCACCTGAAGTTACAAACATTTTAGGTACATAGTAATACTACTCAGTTATGCAGTTATCATGTCCTTGGCACTGCACTGTGTTGCTCACTGCCGCTAAATATGAATAACGGGTCAAAAGTGTCCTGTAGAGACTAATAAAATACTGCATGAATTAAATGAAATTTTCACAGATGCTGACTCCATTAACAGTCAGTCTCCCTGACCTGGAAGAAGATTTGACTTTGTTATGAATTAGGCGCTTAGAGTACAGACAGGTGATCTTTCTCCATTGGAATGTGGGCAGCTATTTGCGGTCATGCTGATTCTTAGTGTGTGCCTGTTGAGGTTGCCTGTGGGGCATGACAAATCCTTTTTTGGATTTTCCTGCGAGGCAAAGGGTCTGACATCCCAGAGCTCTCACATCCTTAAGTCTTTTTTGTAAACAGTGTCATCAGCAGGATTGTATGCATTAATGAGTTTCCTTTCAGAGGTCACCCAAGTGGCCCAGTGTAATTGTGTCAGCTAAGCAACATTATGATGCACAGTGTATTTAACCTGTAATTTGTTGTTGATGAGAAGTGGATAAGGTAGACTGAAAGTATGTACTTATACTAGATCATAAACTAAGGCCAAGGGCCAGGAAGACTGCGTTATAAACACTAGAGACACAGTTCAGATAGTAGATGCAGTTTTTCCATGTCAAATGAAAACCAATTACTGAATAAAACATCTTTTGATATTGTTTTATTCTAAAGCAGGAATAAATCTCATGTTGATAAGCATGCTAGAGGATTTAACCATGTGGGTTTTTACCAAATATTTACATAAAGTCTTGTAGTTCCAGTAACTAGTAGATTAATTTTACATGTAATATTAAATTGAATGTTATCACAGTGTAACAGTCGATCGTGTTATATCCTTTTGCTTTTGACAAGGCATGTAACTTCGGAGGTTTAGATCATGATATTACTGAAGAGGAAGTTTGTCAAAAATGTCAGACTGCAACTTCTTTAGGATCATAAACCCACTTGTACCCTTTTTGGACTTCAGCTTTGTTTTAATGTATGAGGAATTTTTAAGTTAAGCCAATCAAGCTTCAAGAAATGCTCTCTAACCAGCAGCAGCATTTATTTAGCTTTTCCTGTTTAATTTTGGTTAGGTGGAGCCTTAAATGTGATGATAAACCTGAGCTTTCATAATGAGCTTGGTCATGGCCATCAGGCACAGGGGTATGAGCCAGCAACTCATCAAACTGAGTCTGCACTCCTGTCTATGCTAACCACAGCGCCCTCATCCTCCTCGACATTTTCGTGTAATGGTGCCCAGTGCGGTAATAAGGCCAGCAAAGGGGTAATTGCAAACAGGGTCTCTGAAAGACGAGTTCATTCAAAAACAAACACATGTTTGAACTCAGTCCAGTCAGAATTAGTGAGTGAATCAGTCATTCATCGAAGGGACAATGAGGGGCACTCTGATGAATGGCTGTAAAGCTGTGGTTTATTAAAACACTGATAAATGATGTGCCATATGTATTGGCCTCTCAGAATGGTATGTGATTTAATACGGAGCAAGCGTGATCATTTGGGTCGTAACTCCAGAGTGTTTGTTTCCACCTGGCCCAGTAAATCCTTTTTTTTAATCTATTAAGCTTCTTGGTCACGCTGACCTCCACACACCCAGACAATGATACATTTTTTAAAAATGCTAGTCTGTATTTGTTTTTGTATACTGCAGTATGGTGTATGATCTAGAAAAAAAAGTGCGTATGTGTAATGCAGATTTAAGTTTATGATTTTGCTTTAACTGTTGCTCCAAATGACCAGAAACCCTCATCACTACATGAACTGCAGTGTTTGAGTCAGTCTGATTTAATCAAAAGTTTAAAAGTCATACTTACTCCCGATATTAAAACATTACATGTAAATAATCTAGCTGTTGGATGATCAAATGAGAGAGGGCTCGGGTCGTTACTGTCAGACTCACAAAGACAAGTCATTATGAAGAATCTGATCATACCACTTGAGTTCCTGAATAAATGTTTTGCAAAGTTACTTTTGGCGAAAACACCCAAAAAGTCAGCTATACCACATTCAAATGATATTTCTGTGGCCGTTTTCCTCCTCTATTGAGTATTAGGTTATTACATGTATCAGAAGTGAGATGTGAACTATAATCACTCCTGAAGTGTCCTGACAGCAGCAGCAGGAGCTGGAGGGACAGAAACCAAACCAAATTGTCCAACTCACCAGGCTGACCGTCAGCAGATATTTACTGGACAAAGTAGTTTTCCTTGCCAGTGACGTGTGCCAGACAGTAACCATGAAGCCTGGGTCAGTCCCACAGAATATGAATTAATTTAGCAGGTGCTGTTGCAATGATCACAAGTCAGGCCCAAATCAGATTTTGTGTATGTTCAAGTCTTGGTCCAGGACTTTTAAATCATATCATTATATCACTCATACTATGCCCAAAGAGGCCAAAATATTTCACATTTGATCATGACAGAATTATATGATACATGAGATAGAGAAATGTAATTATCTTCTAATTGTTTAGTAGTTGGGAGTACTATTAAAGAATGAATCCATCAAGTAATTTGTGACTACATCAAAAACAGCTCATCATTTTTGAATCCGTTGCTATAAAGTTGCAGTTGATAGCAGTATGATTTAAAAATTACAGTCTTTCAAAAAGCTAGTGGAGGAATCTGAGGTATTCAAATGTATGAGATGAAAACAGCAGTGTGATTGCCAAAGTCTTAAGTGACGCCTGTATTTTTAACTTATTACCTGAATTTCAACTGGACCTCTAGATTTGCGTCATAATCTACAGCTGAGATGTTTCCTATTGGCCTCTGTTATAAAAACAGACTGGTACTGTATGAAATCTACCTTCTGTAGTTTGTGCTTAAGACTAAATACATTTCACTGTAATTTTGAAAGGGTGCCAGTTTTGCATTTTTACAATCTGGACTATTTGACTGCAGTGTGAACGAATCAGCATGAGTTTGTGTGGATTTGCTCTAATTGTTCAACTGTGTCTCCTTTCTTTCCTCATCAAAAAAAAGAGTTAAGCATATTCTTAAGTAATTATGACCGGACTTTGTTGGTCGGTCTAATTTCCTGTGATTTAAAGAATTGCATGACAATTGGCTTCACCAACTTCAACATTTGTAATCACTTGCTAGCACTCACATGTCCACTCTGGAATGTTCACCCATTTTTCTCACACTTTTCTGTCTCTTTCTGCTCTGTTTGCGACCAGCACTGTGAGCAGAACACACTTCCAGCTCCATCGGCTATTAACCAGCAGGGAACACTTGATGTTGTCCAGAAAGACTCTGCGCTTTGGGAAGCAAAAGCTTTTAAAAACACATTGAGCAGTTCCAAAAGAGATCAGAGAAGATGCGTCTCAGGCGTTAGTGTTTCCGACGTTCACAGCGCTGAATCCTTGAGCACACCTGGTGTTAAGGATTTTCTGAAGTACCAGTTAATATTACAGTGTCAAAGGAGGCCATTACGTTGAGTTACACATTAATATTGCTCTAACATACAGAGAATGTGGGAAAAAAAAGAAACACACAGTTGATGCCATTGCTTTATACCATGAACTGCGTTCTGTATCGAATGTTTCGCATCTGGAGCGTCTATTTTCCATGACCCACTTGGAAATGTATAACTAAACTATATGCACATTAGATCATTGTTCTTTACTCTGTCCTAATTCAAAACAAATGCACTACACTTATGCTTTCCTCATGCTTAATGGGTCACTGAATGTTTATGTATGTTTTAATTTAGGTATAATCTGAGGCTTCTGGTGCTGTTGCCAACAGCCTCTACGATTACAGAGAGGCTAAATGCTGTCCCCTGAAGATTTACTGTAAATATAATGATGATGACCTTTCCATGGAAACCATTCATGCTGATTGAATGGCACATAATCAACCCTACTCTTTCCATAATACATCCGTCTGCACTGGGCTTTTAGCCCTGCCAGCACAAAATAAAACATGAACAATAGAGAGTGTTTTCTTTCTGATGATGATCACTGTGGCCTCAGAAACAGCCTGCACGCATTGCAAGGAATCTAATGTGCACACTGTACATTGCAAACTGGACCACTCTTGCGTATGAGATGTCTGATTAATTTTTCACATATAGAGATGTACAGTGTTTATTTCATGTGCTTTTAAGATAGTTTTTTAAGTGTAAAACAATAAATAATGCATGGACAAGGAGTTACTGTTGCAAATCAGGTTAGTGATGAAACTCGATGGAAACTTAAGGCTTAAGTAGTTATAGATCTTACTGTAAATCCTGCTGGCATGTAATGAAAAACCGATAATTCTAGGTTTCAGTGATTTAAGAAAAAGTCTGAGACCACAGCGACACCTCAGGAAGTCAAATCTAGGTGTCCCCTTCATCAGAATTCAGTAAGACTACATAATGTACCAGAAATATTGTTATATTTCTGTCGAACATACAAGTTTTAACCTCTTCTGCATACAGTTAAAAATTGGTGTCAGACATTTTTCTTCTTATAAATCGATGGAAAAGTATGATCATACTGGTATTTAATTTCTAAAATTCGTTGAAACAGCAACAATAGTCACGACACATTCCTCCCCGGTAAAACCTCTGTGGTTTGTCAGCACTTGAAGCATGGAAAAGAAGAATTAGGAAAGTTGGCCTAAGGTCCATGTGATCTCATTACCCCACAAATTATGTTAGTACAACATAATATGATGTCATATCACTCCGAGATATTCCTGGAATGTTGCTTTATACAAGAGCCGAATGGAGAGCGTTTCCCTCAAGAAACGTCTCAAACAGATTTGTTGGGGTTGGCTCTTGCAACATACTGTGTGTCTGTGAGATGCCTGCTGGTTTCAATCAAGACTTTCCAAAAATAAAGAAACAAAATTCCTTACTGTCTTACAATTAATCTCACATGAGTTACTGTCCTGTGTATGCCTTTGGTTAGAACAGCTTTGTCACAAAAAAACACACTTTTTATTACAGGGATGGAATTTAGTGAAAATCATTGTGAAACGTTGGGTTTTTCATAGAAATCTTGCAAAATAATATCATATCCTTTGTATTCTACTATAAGTTGAGATCATAGACAGTCCCCTGCAGATTTGCATAAATGAAAAACCATGCTAGTTGGTTGGAGACTCAGTACTTGTTTTACTGTAAATTTGATTTGTAAAGTTGAGACAAAACCTTCAAAGACTGACATATGTGTGCATCAGCATATGTGTGCATGTAGCAAGTCTGAAAAATGATCTGCCTACAGAAGATTCTGAACTTCCATGTAGTTATGGTCTCCTCTCAGAGTAAATTTGTGTGACTTCATTGTAGCTGAGCCACTTTTTATGGTGTGTTCACTCAAAAAATGAAAAACACAAAGAAAACAAGGGTTTTTACCTTGCATTACTTGAGTTTGAAGGAAGCGTCATTTGTGATTAGTCACCCCAAGCAGCCAGAAAACCTTACTGTACATTAAATGTAAGCTAGTGAGCAAAGGCAGTCATGGAGTGTGTATGTGTCTGTATATTTGCGATCAGTTTGGCCTCTGAATAAACTCAGCATCCACTGGGGACTTTTTTTTCATCTCTTGTTCCCCTTCAGTCCCTCTTCTTTTTCCCCTCTCCTCTCTGTACATTAATGCAGTAAAGTAGGTCACGTTTTTTTTCCTCCAGTCAGCAGTAAGCATGAACAAGGACAGACTAACTACAGTAAATTACGACACCTGACAGAGCAGGGCAACAGTACCGCTGCTGGCTGTTACATAAGGGTTAAGTAGATAAATCCATGTTTTAATCCCAGAAAGTAATCCTAAACTATTTGTAAACAGCTCTGGCTCAGAGCAGAATCTGGTGTGAGTCCGACTGTTTATTCCTCCAGAAGTTCAGACTCTACCCAAAGCTCCCTCTTCCAGAGCTTCCGGGGGCTCAGCAGTGGTGCCGCCAGGTCCTTCCTACACAAAACTCCGAAAAGCTCTTTAATATAGGTGATTTTCACAGTTTTAAAATAATGATTTTAAATTTTTTTGAAATCAAAAATTATGTGATATATTCAGATATGAAATTGACAAAATTGGTGTATTCATGCTTTGTAACTTGCTTCACCTTCTGTTTGAACACACCACAAGGCCCTGGCTGTACATAACAGAATGGAATATCTGGTAACACGCCTGTGCAATGAAGGTCAATATTGATCAAATATCAATGCTGGTATTAAATATTGACATTTCTGACCAAGTTTATAATATTTGGCTGAATAATTGGTTGAAAATGGCTCAGTATGCCATCTTTTGTTTTAAATCAACCTGATTCTTGCAAGGCCTGTGCTGCATAGAATCAACTATTGTGGTTTTATTTACATCAGGAAATTTATATAGAAGAAAGCATAAACACAGAGTCTTACAGCTGCTGCTCATGGCCGTGACCTCTAACTACCAACTGTGTTTAGCTGTTCGTGCTGCACTGAGCGATGGTGAGTCATCTCTCACCAACTGTCATTCATGCCTCCTTCAGTGTTCTTCCTGTGCAGCCCTCTGCTATTTTTGTCTTTAAAACACAGGAAACAAACAGAATTATGGTGTGTAAATGTCTTAGAAGTATGTTGCTGCAAATAATTGAAGCCATCTCTCCATAGCAAAGGAGTCATTTTTTTTTCTTATACACTAAGAGAATATCTTTTCTCTCTCAATTCACACTAATGACATTTTCAACTATCTGATATTATTGTCACTATCAATTACTTTAGATGTTCACAAGTAAATAGAAGCAACACAGCATTTAATCAGTATGAACTATTGTATTTTTGTCTATCTGTTTGGTAGAGTATCTGAAGCAGATCTATAGCACTTTTAGAAAAAGGAATAATGTCATGACCAATTATGTAGTTGTCTTACATTTGGCAAGTTGCCAAAGTTGGATAGGAGCCATCCACCATGAAATGCTGACATGTTAAGAATGCTGTTTATATTTGTGTTAATGTTCCCTATAAACAGTGAATGGAGGGTTAGTAGCCCTTCAGTTTTGTAATTAGTAATAGGTGGGAGGTCATCTATATCAGTGGGGCTCCAGCTGGCATCTGGCTGCCAGATTGGAGCTGAGTACCTGTGGATGTGGGAACGTGCACAGCTCACATCCCTGTTCCTGTCTGCACAGCAGGATCAGTTGGAAATTCCCAAAGTTAGTAGATTTTTTTTCCTCACGTGAAAAATGTGCAGCCTTGGTAGGGTGGTTGTTTATATGTTAGATTTCATTTAGCAAGTGATTTCAGCATAGATGTTGTGATATAAATGGTAGGCTCTAATTATTAGAATGAAGTCAATGCCTTAGTGCTGGATCTTTTTCTTACAGGTCCACAGCTGTCTATGGGGAAGCAAGAGGCCTTTGAGATCTTTATCAGGGACCATGAGGACCATCTGACAATTGAAGACAACAAGAACCTGCTTAAACAAAGGTCAGCAACAAAGGAAAAACTGCTGGATAGTTTTCTTAACTTGCAAAATGAGCAATGTGAGCGTTGTCATATGAGATATTTAGATTTTAAAAATGTATTGATGTCTGGAACTGACAACCATCATACTTCATACGTACTTCATTTTAATCTCTTTATTGTCTTGCAAAATGAAAAAGATCTTCCAGGGGCACAAGATTATAACCTAACTGGCGAAGGAAAAAATATTTTTCTATTGGCCCTCCCTCTTGTCCCAAGGAAAGAAGTTGCTCTTGCACACACACACACATTGACATAAAACCTATGTTATACACAAGGTGGGGGATGGGTGTGGCCTACAAATAGCTTTCACATTCATATTTAAGTAGCTTTTAATGTTGCAGATGAATGATGCTTTAAATGCTTGGCAACATGATCTATGTGACCCAAATTAATTAAGCAGCAATAACTTCCATCCTTTATGGGCCGCTGAAAGGCCTTGTGTGTTGCAGCAGTTGCACCTCCTTACACCACTTTTTTTTCTGCATTACCTGTTAACATCCTCCGTTCTTTAACCAGGTCAGCTGAGGCCAGACAACTTGGGGAGCAACTCAGTGAAGCCAGAAACAGAATCAGTAAGTTTTCTCAACATGTCTGTTACCCTATGAAAATCACATAACATTTCCAATCTGAGAAAACATTCAATTCTACTTTTCAGTTTCATCATAATTATCCAAAAGGTAAACAAAGGCTGTTGTTCTGGCCCTAAAGGACACAGATCATTTCCATTAATGTCCTCTAGATCCCAAAAGACACTAACCTACCTGCCAGGAAATATTTTATGAACACATCATTGTCAGGGTTCCGTCTCCCTGGGGTGTAGAAATGTTGTTCAGTGCATTCCTCGACTTTTCCAGGACCATAAGGCGTTCTGATTTCCACCCACCTGGTCCTCTGACCTGGGCTTTTTACTAGCCTGGCCCAGGCTGTTTTATGATGACTCTGTAAGCACACCCATGTGTTCTTCTAGGCAATGTCCTTGACAGGCAGCATTACCGTGCCAAAATAAGGCCTTCCATAAACCTTTGCCTCAGTCACAGCTGAGTGATTATGAAGTTTACCTCTGAGAAATCTACTGGGCTTCTGTCCAGACTTAAGAAACATACGTACATGTGTTTACTACTGTGTGTCAACGCTTTGACACGTTGGCTCGTCCTCTGGCAGGGATGGAAGAGTACAGAAGAAAAAGTACTCGTATTCTTCAAATTTTCTTCGCTGACACTGACTTGTAAAATGATTTACTAAAAAGTTAAAGGCAGGTCAGCGGAAATGTACTATGCTATAGGGAAAATATTACTTTGTTGTGTTTGTAAAAATGCTGCATGGTGATGATGCTGTTGGATGATACCATTCAATTATAAAGCTACTTTTAGGCTACAAGATGATGTACATTAATATCTCATCATATACACAATTGGACTAAAAAATCACCCGTTTTTCTGGCAGCGCCACCGGACCAGTATTTTCAAACATCATATTCCTTCTCTCTCTTATGTGTACAGCTGATTATCGGTTGTAAATAGGTAACTGCCTATTTCAACCAAGTCAAGTGTAGATTTCATCCATTAAAACAGTATAATTAGAAAAAATTCTGATCATTTTACGAATATGATAAACCCAAATATTACTTTCATATTTAACTGCAGAATAAAGGATCATCAATGTTGAAAGCAAAGAGATGTAAAAACTATTAACTCCACAGTGGAGGCGGCCCACAAACATGAGAGTCTGCATATTTTTCCATGCTCAATGCAGTGGCTGCTGCCGTTCACCTTTGAAGGGTGTCAGTGAGATCACTGTTACACTCAACTGGCTTTGTTCATTCATTGTCAGTGTATGTGGACCAGTATAACCAGTTCACAGTGTTCCTTAAAATTGTTTTCAATTGTTTTGAGTTGAATGAGACTGCAACAGTAACAAGAACAGGTTGTTCACACCCCACTAATCTTGCAAAATCAGTCCATATCTGGGTCTTACTGCAGTGATTATAATTCTGTTACAGGGGGGAAAAAATGCTGTGGCTTGTTGGTTTGTTTACATCTATTTAAGATAATTACAAATCTTTTGGGCATTGCTAAGGCCAGGATGCAGCCACTGCATCCCAGTGACAGATAGTCAACAAATTTCAGCATTATACCAACTATTAGACTGCATAGAAGGTAAAATACCTAAGTGAATGTGGAAGTCCTTGCTGGAGGATCCACCATTAACATTGTTGCATTTAACAAAATTTAGCATGCATCTATTAATAGCAAAAATTGTATGATTTTGGTAACCTAGTATGCTCACAAGGTGCTGTTTTAAAGTTGTAATGAAAAAAAGTTTTTTAAAGATACATTAACCATACACTTAATTATAACCCATAAAGACACTATCCTTTTCTTCATTTAATTTATTCCATGGTTTTGTATTTTTTACACTCTCTACATACTTTATCTTTACTCTTTCTTTTTCTTTCATCCACTGTCGTCCTCTATCATATTGGTGCTGATGAGCCTGTTTACGTTACAAAGCTTGCTGGCTTTGGTTCTATTGTCCATTCAGCCAGTCTTCACTTGGTTCCCTCAGCCTAGAGGTGATCAGAAGCTGTGAAGGATATAATGTAGTTTAAAACAAACACTTACTCGCACTCTGTGCTCTGTATAGTCAGCTAGCCACACAGCTAACAGAGGTAACCAGCCGCCACAGTAGCAACAGTTACAAGTGACTTTGGAAAACTCTGTAAATCACAGAGCAGCTGGAGAACATCGGAGGCGAAACAAGAAAACATTTTCTCCACACTTTTTTATACCATATTGACTCACTCCCTCAAGTTACGAAGCACAGGAGCTGTTAATCAGGGCACAGAGTGACTGACACAGAGGCACCACTAACCGTGCTACTAAACATCATCAAAATAACTTTTAAGTTGTCAATTTGAGACAAAATAGTAATAATAATATGATATGACATAATAATAATAATAATAATAATAATAATAATAATAATAATAATAATAATAATAATAATATGACATTATGGGGTTTTAATATAAAGAACGTGTTTTTCTTACTTATGTCATATGAGTACTGAGTGTTTCCTCTCTGGACCAAAAGCTCTTTAGACCTCTGCTCTCCTGCAGCTGCAGACACCAGCAGCTTCATCTCTGCTGACGAGGTTCAATTTGTTTGTTCCATTCTAACACAGACACTGTTTCATTTGACTTTTGTTTCTGCTCTGTAACTGAGCTTAAAATTTAGTAAAGTACAGTACTTGAGATAAAAAATGTTAAAGTCTAGGAACAATTACTGATTTTAACAGTAAAAATATAAATACAGTAAAAAACAACTTTGTTACAGTAACAAGACTAAATTTAATGTGTTACCTCCACCCTTAAGTGTCTGTTTATTGCTTGGTTGATTATTCAAAGATTTAAAAGAAAGAAATGCCTCGTGTTAGTTAAAAATGAGTTCACAATGGTTTGAAGTCACAATAGAAGTGACTTTATTCTTTTATGTATCCTAACCAGCTGCTTTCCCAGGACTTTTCAAAGACAAGTCCTGTCACTGATGGCCATAAATGCAAATTATTTCACTGCTCTTGAGCAGAATATTTTCCAGTAAACTAAAAGTAGATAAAAAATGTGTTATTAGGACTCGATGTGGTTTGCATTTACTATTGCAAGCTACATTTATGAATTTCCCTGGACTGTGTGTGTTTGTGGCTCATTTGACATGCCATTGAAATGGAGAGGCTTGCCTCATACCAGCGCCTGGCATCATCGCTGCTTCAGATCACACTTGGTGGTTTGGTAGCATTGGGCTGTTACCCTCATGCATGCCAGCATACACTTATCACCCATGGAATTTCAGTTTTTTGAGCATGCAGTCCATGAGGTGCTGACACAGCCGTTTCTCATGCATCATGCAGAGATCAGCCATGACATCATGTAGAATATTAACTCTTCAAATGTGTTCCGCAGACCTCAACGGGTGGTGTAATGTGGAGAAACTAAATTTAATTAATCTACATAGTTTTGGATGGGATTTAACACTTCAATTCTCCAGCTGATTCAAATTTGGAAAGATACCTCAAAAAACATCTTCTGTCATCTTCAATGCTGTCAGATATTATTACATTGTTAGATACATGGAGCTGCATTCTTCTGAGATGAGAGACAGTGTTTTTAGTGGAACGTGGTCTCCTCCTCTGGATGGAAAGTAGCGTCATAATATTTAGTTGTGTGTTCCCTTGCCATCTTGGAAGCCCTGCTTGGAAAATTTACACTACCTGTGTCTCATGGTTAATGTAGAACATGGAAACATTTAGCATAATATAGGCAAAAGCTTTGCACTGCTTTTCCTGATGGATGTACCCAACATAAGGGTCAGTAGCAGAGGAGAAAGGGAGAGGCATTAGCCTGTAGAGACATCAGTGTCAAAACATTTCCCTGGTTTACAGTATTGTTCTTGGCCACAGTACTATATGACTCTGGAATCTCATTGAATAAGCATATGTTCCCAGGTCCATATACACTTATTCAGCAAAGCACATCTTCTGCAGCATTATAGGTGAATGGCAGCCGGAAATGAGAAGCATCTCGTGATTTCTTTACCACATGTGATGGAGCATCAAGGGACTGCTTTACTTTTTTACTTTCTGTTCACCTTAACTGACATGACTGAAGACCCAAGGATTTCAGGATAGATATCAAGGAAAGTCTGAATTGAGAAAGAGAGAAAACTCTGTGATTGCCAACTTGCAAAGGAACATCTGAGGAAAATGTTACTTAATTCCAGCACTGCATGTGGTCTTTAACCAACAGTCACTAGATTTTACATGACTGTTGCTGATTTACTTGCAGTGCTAATGTTATCAGCTGCTCATTAGAGTGGTTTATGCTCTGTAATGTTCCTGGTTTAAGTTACGGCCTCAGACAACACTGTCATGAACACAGCTGTCCAATAAAAGCACAGAATGCTTTATTCATCTCTCAGTTTAGTATCAACAAGTTTTTATGTGTTTCCTGTTAAATATGCATCTCTTGTGAAGGTCATTTATTAGTCAAATTATATTTATGCACTCTTCCAAGATTTTTATGTTACTTATGTGCACTGACTTAACGATGCATCCGTTCCTTAAATACACATAAATTGACACCCACCTAGATAGTGAGAAGCTGAATGGTATGTATGATCCTTGGATCTTGAGCTCACTGCGGTATTTGTGTGGAATATCACATTTAACCTCCAGGCCACAAAAATCACCAAATATTTATTGAGGCTTGTAGCTTGAAACCAGTCCTCTAAGACGACAGCACGTCTCCTGATGATGTGGGGGGAAACCCTGCATGGTTTGGAAGAGGTTGTGGTGTTGAGCCCACAGTCTTGTCCTGGAAGGGGTATAGGAGCACTTAAGTGTAATGAGGTATTTCAGTAAGCACAATGCACGCCACCACACTATTACTTGACACGCATGCAAATGAATCTTTTACAGAATTTTCCTTGTCATTTGATGGTCAGAAATACTGTTGAAATTATAGACATTTTTTCAACTGTATGTCCTGACAAATTGGTCTGTAATATTTGACTCTTGATTAATAGGATATGTGCTCAGTGTGACTGATAAGTTCACAGCATAAGGTGAAAGGAGTCAGTTGTTGAAAACCTACCAAATTCATTTCTTGAAATTGTCTCCATCTAAATTTACAAACATCTACATGGAATTTGGAAGTACAGAAAGTAGTTCACTGCAATGGTTATGTCATCATCACTGTCAGTCCTCCAGAAAGTGATCAAAGGTGGTCAAAATGATGAGCTCCTCCTTTATCTTGGTGAAGAGGTAGAAGTGTGAGGGTGCTGAGTCAGGTAAAAAAGATGGATGCCAGGTAAGTTCAAATCTGGATCACTGCATGAAGGCCCATGTTGTTCATTTTCAAAGACAGTATTGACTTGCAAAATTTCAATTAGTAGCGTGGCCCCCAGAGCCAGAGTTTGTTCTCACACATACATGAGACTGTATGCATGTGTGCACAGTATTGCTCATAGTGCACACATGCACCTACATTATCATCTAGGGTTGGGAGTAATTTAAGCATAAAGCACATCTACTTGTTGTAACATGACCCAGACAAAGATCATGTGTGTAACTATGTTAAGCTGTTTTGCCTTGCAGTTATGAAAAGGCTTTAGTACAAACCTCAACTTTTAGACACCAAGGGGTTACTGTTGGCACCTCTGCTCTTAATGTTGCTGTTCTGTTCTCCCTGCACTGTTTCACCCCATCAACATGGCACACTCATGACATAAACACTTCTCAATTCCTTTCTGTTATATGTGAAAGAAGGAGACCATACATCCATTCGTAATGTTTGAGAAGGTTGTGTCTGTTAGAGGACTCGGGCAACCCACCTGACCACGATGTAAAGCCACAGGGCGTCTCAGTTCATTTACATTCTCAGCTAGCCTTTCCAACTGACGACAAATGAAAACACCCCACTCTTTACTCTATAGGCATTAGGAAAAACTCTGTCTATCATGGCCACAGTATGTCCCTGTGTGTCATTTGTAACATTACACATCATCTATACATGTTTCCACTGTCTACCAAAATCCCCAAAAGTGGTCTGCTTTAAAAAAAAGTGTTTGTAAAGAGTTTTTTGAATGATGATCTGGTGTCCCTTGAGCAGATTGCAAACAGTTTAAAAGCATTTATCAGCCGGATGCTGAGATCTGATGTAAAATTTAACCTGGGGTCTGTGATAAGAATGTTATGCTTTATAAATCCCAGGATCTCTGTAACAGACTCAGATTTACTCATGGTGTCATAAGCTGGACAGATGTTTGTTTTAAATGCTTTTAATGTCTTCATCCTCTCTTTGACTAAGTAAGAGCTGTAATCCAGCTGTTTAATGGCCATTAGAGCTGTTGCATGAAAAGGTAGCGTCACACACCATTTTTTGGGTAAATGATATTTCATCTGGAGTTCTCATTTAAAAGTTTGGACCTCGGCCTTGAGATTGGCGACAGGATCATATTACAGAAAGAGCTGCAGCTCTGCACTGTCTACTTGTGTATAAGACCTGGGGGACTGCAATGGAAACTCACCACAGCAGATGCTGCCTTCCAGTGTTTCTTTTGTGTTTTAGCCCACCTCATCTCCTTTTGATGTCTTGCAGTAGAATAGTCTTACACCAAGTAATGTGGTCATTTAGTGTAGATAGAAATGACCTCAAACATGGCCTGTACAATATGATTTAGTCCATTTATTTTACAGCTGTTCTGTAGCCACTAAAGCATTGCATCACGAATTCAATAGTTTCGATAGGGCAATTCAGCACTCAAATTAGGGGAATAGAGGCAGCGGAAACAGAAAAACAGACCCTGATTACTTACCCATGTGTCAACAGTATCGCTGCCACAAGAGAGGCAGTGACCCACAAACCTTCACTCATGTTGCTTTGAGGCTCACTGGAGTCACAAGAGTTCATTCTGAGGACTTTGGAAGTGTATAACTCAACAGTTTGTCCCGTCTTCAGTTCAGATAATCTCTTTGGTCAGATTAAAGATGCTCAATGCTAGAGTTGCATTAATGAAATTGTAGGGTCCAGCTTTTTTAGAGCTTGAACCATTTTACTTTTTAAAAAATGAGAGCATCATGACTTCTGTTGCTTAGATTTGGATCATTGTCATTTCTAAGTAAATTTATGGCAATATTTCGGAAGTATCAGCTGACAGGACACAAGAACTATCTGCAGCAATGATAGCTTTGCTTGTTTAGCTCTTAAATGTTGATGAATAGTAACAACCTGAATGTCTGTTCTTTGGATGAACTCCCTTTGCTGCTTATGAGATTAAACCAGCATTAAGGTTGTGTTTTGTTTTTTTGTTGGCTTTTTTTGCAAAAGATGAATAAAATAACAGTTAAGTTATATAAAAACATGTTCTAACATGTGACTTCACAGATAAAACTTAGATCAGACCACACACTCTGTGGAACCACACAACAAACATGTTTTTAAGAGAGATTTAAAAGAGCTGAAGGAAACCACCAGCCTGATCTCCACAAGGAGGTTGTTCCACAGAAAGGAGTGTTCCCCAGAGATCCTCAGCCCAAAATATGAAATGTTCAGCAAAGCTTTGGCTGAGGCCCGGATTTTATGAGTGTGCATGTGTAGTGACAGAAGGTCTATGATGTTCCTGGGTGTGAGTCCAGAGCAGGGCTTAAACGCAATCAACAATATCTTAAGATCAATTCTAAACTTACTGGAAGCCAGCGAAGAGATGCTAGTTATGTTTCCACCACCTTTTATAATCTCCTATTATCTCACTTGGCAATGGGATGTATTCCACTGTGGCTTTTTGCACATTCACTATCTTAGCAATATGTGATTTTGTGGATGTCTCCACGAAAGTAAGAGTAAGACTGTCAGGAAACTTTATAGGGTTTTTAGAAATTTGTTTGTTTGCTTGTTTTTTTTTTCTTTTTGCTTAAGGTAAGTTGTACATTGTATCTTAAATTTGCACTTTAAATATTAGCCCAGGACATGATGGAGCTTATATGCATGTATAAGCAGGAGAATAAAAAAAGAGTTAGTTTTAATAATGCTGGTACAGAGGAAATGTTTTGAATATTAAAGTTTTTCTTGTCTTCCCTCTCTCTTTCTCAGATGAGTTAAAGAAGCAGTTAGCGATGCAGAGGAGGCAGAAAGCAGCTCATGGTAAATTCAGACTACTGATATTCCCACAGTTTAACTTTAACCATGTGCCTATAAATGGACTGCATAGAATCCAACTCCATCTACCTACACCAGCAGCTAAACAGTGCAACTACACCTGATGCATTTAAATGCATCGAATGCAAAACCTCCACATCTTGCCTTTTTGTGGAAATAAGAATAACTGAAAATCCAGCTTTTAAATCTAACTTCAAATCCAGACTCTTGGCTCCTCAAGAGTCAACTGAAAGGATGAACAAAACTGTCATAAATGCAAATTCTATTAACATCTTTTTGATACTGAACTCATCTCAGAATGGTGTGGTAAAACTCTGTGGACACGTTGTGGTTGCTCTTCTACTCTATATGCAGCAGTGCCCACTTCAAAGCCTTTACAGCAGGCCTCAGTGACTAAATGCTTAGTGACCAAAGACTGGGCGTCACAGCCCTCAGGCCCCTTCAATTACTCTTTTTTTGACTGTTTAGATCAATGACATGAAAGCTTTGATGAGGGACTCTGGTTGTAAAGCACACAAACGTCCCCCTCCAGTTCAGGCATCAAATGCTTTTTTTGTTATTTTCAGTCTGGCATCAGAAAACACATCACAGGAGCCTGGCTTGAAATAAAATGTCTTCAGTGGACATAACACACACTTGCTAGTTTTCGGAAATACCAAAAAAGGACATATAATGCCTTTTTTGTGATTGCATCTACAACCTTTTTTATTTATCTGTCTCTGAAACATTTACTGTGCCTTCTGCCTGTCCCACTACACCGCAGGCGTGATGGAGAATCGCACAGAGGCCGAAGAGGAGGTCGACCCAGTTGAAGAAAACCTATGCAAACAAATTGAGCACGAAAAAAAGGCGTGAGTATAGTTGAAGAGCATTTTAATGTATCACTATAACAAATGTTTTCAAAGCTTCTCCCAAGAACCTGCTTAGATCAATTCGACACAGCAGATGCTGAGTAATTTGGACAAAAGATGAATTTGGTGCTGATAATACATCCTGTCAGTTACAAGAGCACGATTGGCCGTCTGAAAGCCCTGAGGACAGAGATTGAGCACCTGCAGCTGTTGTTGGAGAGGGCAAAGGTCAAGCTGCAGAGAGACTTCCAGAAGTGGTGGAGTCAGGAGGCTTCTGGTGTGCAGGTGACTGACCTTTCTCTTCTTCACCTATCTATGTGACAACACCACATAAAGCTCCTGTAAGCATGACAGAATTACAATGCGGTGTGTCAGAGATATGTTTGACATCATATCATATCGTCTATTAAGTTTTAGCTCCATATTTATGGTTGTTTTGTGTTTTTTTGGTAGTATTAGCCTCCATGGACTTATGTTTGTGTGTGTATGTGTGCAAGTTGATCCGCATGTGTCTCTGACTTTGGGGGCTTTTATGGCACCAGTGTGACCCTGGCAGCCTCTGCTCTTCATCATGCTGGATGGGTCCTGGTGGGAAGACATGTAGGAGGAAAATACAGAGGAACATTTGAACTGTATTCCATGTGATCTAAACAAGAGCCTGGAGAGAAGCTTAGAGGCAAGACAGCAAAAGCATCAATAGCTGGTCTCAGCAGTTAAAGTCTTAACAAGAACAACATGTCCATGAGGCTTCTCAGCAACATACTGGGGGTTGAGAGCTGAGTCGCTGCTTATTTCAGTCCTAAATAATGATTTTGTGTGCGTTTGTTGATACTTAAGGGACTTGAACAGTACAGTGAAAGACACTATTCTGAAAGCCTTGGAGAGAAGGATAAACTGAAAATTCCCAAATTAGGATTAACACAGATTTTGAGAGGACTAACACAGACTTCCATAGAACTAAGTCACACACACTTGGCCTTGATTGCTGTTGTGCATATTTAGCAAATCAACCACAAAGAAGATGTTAAGCTGAACATCTGCCCGGCAGACTACCCCTGGCTTCTATTTTTGGTTTGATCTTATGAATGGAGAACGATATCTCACTCACATGTGAGCAAGGTTTGGGAATTTATCACCGAATGACAAATGGAAAGGAGAGGAAGTCTGACAGACAGGCCTTACATATGCAGTTTGGTCTTCCAAGCAGGAAGTGGGCCGCTCTGCTTGCCAGTGTACTTATATCCAACAGCTTTGTTCAACCATTTATTGCTTTGTTTTTGGAAAACACTACATATGTAGATGATTAAACTTTGAGTTAGAGTTATGACGGAGCGAGATGACACAAAATACCTGCGCTCTTCTGTTCCCTTGAGCTACATATGGACACACTGTGTTTAGCTATCATCAGCATCATTAGCATGCAATTGTGTTTTTGTTCAGGGTTCCAGAAATGTCTAAATCATTTTCCATGGTTGTGACTAGGACTTTGAATCGGAGGCCACAGCCAGATGTCCCACAGGGTCGTCGAGTGGAACCTTGCAGCCATCTTCTCCTGAAGCTCCAGGATTTTGGTGAGACATATTTTCTGTGAATGGGGTAGAAGCAGGCTGTCCTCCTTTTGTTTGTCTTTTCATGTCTGTATCCCACCAGTAGATGTTAATTTTCATGTATTAAAATTCCATTGTGAAGGATTTAGTGGCATCTAGCAGTGACGTTTGCAGACTGCAACTAAGTGAATATCCCTCTGCTCAGTCTACCCTTCCAAGCATGTAAGAGAGCCTATAGTAGAAACTCGCAAAAATGTGTGGAAGACCCTTTCTTCAGCCCCTCAGGGCCACTGTTAGAAACATGGCTGTACAACATGGCACACTCTGAGGAAGAGGACTCGCTCTCTGTAGATATAAATGGTTCATTCTGATTCTTCATTCATGTGATGAAAACACAATGATTCTATTTTCAGGTGATTAAACTCTAATGATAAAACTACATTTCTTCTAGTAGGGGAGAGACTGAACTGAATCCTTGGACCTGCCTACCCAATATGCCTTTTGGCAAGATCTACCTTTCTCTGCATTTGGTAGACAATGCAGTTTTAGACATTAGCTATGTTGCTAACTAGCACTAGGAGTAACTCAGCCAAAACACTTGTCATTTTGGTTCCTGACAAGATGTCCGACAAACTGGCAAAACAACAAGCTAGCACTTGTGGGGATTGCTACCTAGCCAGCTAGTTAGTCAAGCTCACAGGCATTACTGTGTGCTGACTAGTGCGCTCTCAAAAGACCAACCACACTGACAAGACACAGCTGAGAATTATCACTATGCACTAATTATCACTATGCAAATATCCATTAAAGAATTAGAGAAAACATGCAGTTATCTGCCTTGTCCCCCTGTGGGGTGTTTTGGTGTATGATTGCTATTTCTATGTTTGTAATGTAATGGAGGGACTGTGGTCAAAGAGGGGAGCTGCTCATGACACTGATTAAAATAATTGTCTTCCACTGTTCCCAATGAGGATTTGAAGGTTCCTGGGTTAGGCAGAGCTACATTAGTGAAGACAGGAAATAAGGAGTGTGACAGCCATCTCTTAGTTGGCGTATAAGTGGGAGAGAGTGTCATGCAAACAGTATCAGCACCCACCTCAAACAGGAGTGCATTGTTAGGTCTGCAGCAGCTCTTCCTTTACCACAGTCTCTGTGTTACTACAATAATACTAACAATAACCAAACACCAAAACACCACACAAATGGACATACGATAAAATGAACATATATTTTAACAAACCAAGGAAATAACAGCTTTTTGTGGACGGCTGGAAACTGACCCCTGCAGGTGCAAGATTTCTATCACCCCAACTTGTGGAGCCTCTCAAGCAGGCCTGTGTAATGCTTAGCCCTGGTTAGCATCATGGCTAACACCTGGAATATAATGGCCATCAGAGTTGAGGCGAATGTTGAAACATCAAACTAGGCAGGTGGGTTCAGCTAGACAGTTCACTCTCTTCCCTGCAAATAGATCCTCCTTATGATTTTGAACTTGAAATGCAGTAATTTTGTCATAAAGCATTCATGTTAAGGCTCTACTAAGATGATTGCTTACCTACTGAAAGATGCCAAGTCATAAAGAAAACAGCTTCCCCTGACTGACTGATTACTGATCACTTCAATAACACTGTTTTCAACCTCTGGCCATCTATGCTCCAGTTGAACTTAATAACTTGATTAATGACCAACAACCTCGTAGTTCGTCATGGAACAAACGCTGAACAAATGTTCAAAGGTAATTGTGTTTGTTCGTTTCATGGTCAGATTAGCAGAGGAAGTGGTTCACAGTATAATTAGCCGTTTAACAATGATACAGGGAGTATCTGACATTTCATATCTGCCATAAGTCTGCCATGACACAGATTTTGTGTCACATTCACAGTGACAATGACCACAGTTTTGTTTGTCCAGGCTGTGTGTACACATTGGCCACCTGTATTACTTAGATTGCTTCATGCTATTTGCAGGTCTTGAAAAGTCTAAAATAAGCACCGAATTCTGTTATAAATAGTTTTAAGTCTAATTTATCACCATCTCATATTTTCTCTTGCCTGCTACGTGTTGCAGTAATATAGCAAATATTGTCTCTACTGTCTGCCATGGAAGCCAAGAAGCTCACTGTCCTATTTTTAATTCATTTATCCAGTCTCTGCCACCTCATTTATTAAATCACAAGTCATTATTGATTGCACTGCTGGGAATTGATAACATAAATTAACTCCCTAGTTCAGCAGGTATGATCACAAAGTGGGTTTAAAATTTTGTATAAATTAAATTATAAGGTATTAAAGGTCTTTACATGCTTTAAATTTAAAATTGTGAACCCTGCAGAAACCATGAAAACCTCTTTTCACTGTTGCTCCCTCTAGCGGTTAAGACAAGCACATACTGGGGATGATACTGGCAAAGAGTTGATGACATTGAGAACAGAAACAGTGAATACATGAGAGCTGCCATATGAGTTTCGTATATCTGCATTGCATCTACAAATCACACTGCAGATGTGTGATTTTGATTTAACGTCCTTGATTAAATCCTCTCCTGACTTGTTATACAGTGCAGCTGCTCTGAGAAGCACTATGAGTGACTCTCCAGTAGGTCCTGACCCAAACCTGACCTGCTCCTCTACTTTGGTTCAAGATCTCAGGTCAGCCCAGCTTCACTTCATCTCTGATGTCTTTCCTACAAGAAACTGCAGAATTATACAGCATGTCACTCTATGTCCTCATCAACATAAATCTGTAATAATCACACATCTGTAAATTTCAGAAACTTCATCAGGAAGAGCGTACGTCCTGTGGCAGCTGTGCCAGCATGGCATGATGAGTCTCAGGATGAGAGTGTGTGTGATGTCACTCCTTCATCTGAGTGGAGGTACAGTACATGAAGGCATGACTGGGCTTGTTTTAATTTAATGAAAACCTTTAAAAAAAACAGCAGATTTAGTTATTAGTGAAATGATGTTGATAAATACCCTGTAAGAATTGCACTTCAGAAAACATATTACATGAGAAAAGGCCTCTGGAAGCATGGTGTCTGGGTTTGACTCATTTTTAACTGTGTCATTTCTGTATTTGTCATATTAGAGTTTTGATTTCTCAATACTGTAAAAAATGTAGAAGAAAAAATTGAATGGAAGTGATTTTTGTATCTAATTTACTTAAGAAACAACATTTAACCTTTTTTTCCATGTGTGTACACCAAACCAAACAATACAGTAGCACATTCCACACATAAGCAGCAGATCTTAGGTCCTAACATTCAGCCTGGATCAGTAGGGTTTATATGAACATGGCTGTAAAATTTTATTTCTTTGTGAAGTAATGTCTCCAAACTCTGTTAACAAATCAAAGACCTGGGGTCTCGCTTGAATGCTGCTGCTGAACCTACCTTTTTACAACCCCAGTAAAACACTTCAATACATGGCATACTGTATACACTCATGGCTCTATCCAGCAACCACTTACAGCACAGTGATACCATTGTTTCATGATGTAAGGAGCTGTAGTCTGTTATTAGGACTTTTTGTTTGTCAGAACAAGAGCAATCAAAGGGTTCCACATCAGCGGTGTTAAGGGCTTTTAAGTATTTGCC
The DNA here is from genome assembly GCA_029814765.1 of Acanthurus leucopareius. NCBI lineage: Eukaryota > Metazoa > Chordata > Actinopteri > Acanthuriformes > Acanthuridae > Acanthurus > Acanthurus leucopareius. Next base: position 12,049,727 of record JAQMCX010000017.1, on the reverse strand, counting down.
AGCCCCAGCCCACAGAAACTGTAAAGAAGCCTCAATTATGATAATACATTAAAGATATTTACATTTCAGGGCCCGGTCCACCACCAAGTTCTCACCTTCCTCTATTCCCCTGACTGGAGATCAGCAGGCAGATACTGACATCCTGGCTTTTGTCAGAGCCAGACAAAACCTCTTCAACAGGACAGGTAAAACAGACACACACACACACACACACGCACACACACAAAACACAAATTAAACACACTAACTAAGCTCACACAAAGCATGCTTTTAGAGTTCAAGGCTGCCCTCTGGTGGTGTGATAACGCTTGACACTATTTTAGCAACCAATTACAAGCAGAAAATAAATAGAGCATGATGAGCAGAGAATGTCTTAACCATTACTCAGGCAGGGTTTTTCACATAAACAGGTCTCACCAAACTCTCTCACCTCCATAACAGCCCCACTTTTTCTCTACAGCTTTACAACTCAACTGACCCTTTGCTCTTCTGAGGTTCTTCTTTCTGTAACACACACAGACACTCAAACACTCACTCTTCTTCTCCTTTGACCCTTGTGTAGCTGCTTTCTTTGGCAGACGGTTAAGTGGACATGGCTGTTATGTGGTTTGCCACTAGATATCAAGAACGGCTGAGGTCATGAGAACAGACAGAATGATGGCCAGCCGAGCAGAGACACCAGACAGGAAAACAGTTGTATGCTCTCTGAAATCTTTTCTTTCTTGTTTTCTTTTTCCTTCTTTCTCCTCCTTTTCTTTCTGTCTTTCTTTTCTTGTTGATCCCCAACTGAGGCAAGGTCAACTCATTTCATGCCTCTTTGTCCTGGAGGTACCAAGGAAAGCTCCTCTCCTTGGTTGTTTGGTAACCTCTCTATGGTTCTATTCCTCACAACAAAACAGCTTTTTAAAGCCACTAGTGCATGGAGAGTTTAGGGGACCCGGCAAAGAGAGACAGACATCATGGTTTTAGAGTGGAAGCTGTAATTGTAGTTTAAGTCATAGTGTAGGGGGCTTTTTATATTTTTTAATGGCTCAAAGAAATACATCTACTCATTTTCTCACTTAATTCCCAAATACTTTTAACTGGATATCTAATCTGACTTTTGTTTTTTCAATGTGCTTCAGGCCCACCCCAATGAAAACCAGAGGTTCTGATGAAGCCTGAGGAATTTGTCATCCGACCGCTTGTACAACCTCCACATCGGTCAGGGGGTAGATTGATCCCACAAACAGCTATTAAGCATCGTTGAGTATAGATGGAATGGCAATGAAAAATGTGTAAAGACAATTATCCCAGCTGGGTCCAAAACATACTAAATCTGTCATAAAAAGCCCCCCACCACCAGCCAAATGCAAGCCACACATCCTGTGTGACATGCATGCACACACTTGTTGACCTCCTGGAGATCATGGCAGTGATATACAGTAATGGGCAGCGGTATAAATCACAGCTTGCGCCGACTGTTTGATCTGAACAAATGTTTTCTCAAGATATCAGAGGAAGGAGCGGACAACAGGGAAACAGTTGGCTCCAGTATGTGTTTAACTTGACTGTGTCATGTTTTTCAAATGATTGCATTAAAGTGTTGACATGTACAGTGAAAAATGCATTTTATATCTCTGTCTGCTTTCATTTTATTCCAGGTGTAAATATGTTATTGCAAAATAATGTAAATAGATGTATATACACTTGTTTATTGCTGCCATTTTGTAAAAAAAAGTGTGGATTTTCTTTTAATTTGTAAAAATAAACATTTAATCAAAAAGAAAGAATAACAAAATGCTAACAACTTATGAAACTGCAAGATGCCTTTATGTGTATTACTGTAGCCATTTGAAGAAACTAGCGTCAGCAGTTTTATGAGCTGCTTCGCCAGTGTGCTTAACACTGACAAACACACACTGCAGTATTAGTTGATTGGTGTCCTGTTACAGCCTATTTGCCTGCTCTGCAATCAGTGGGAAGCTGCTGCTATGATTTATAAAGTAAGTGTCAGTCTGACATTTTTATAAATATACTGATCTATAAAATGGCTCGTCACAGTTGGAGTTTTCTTTCGTCTTGAGCTTCTCCTTTACAGTTGGTCTTTCCAAATGACAGTTTGGAAAGACCAACTGAGAGTTAAAGAGAGGTAAAAATGGCAAATTTCTCAATGTAAACAGTCATAAAATTAACTAAAAAGGACTTTACTAAAGGATTCTTCACAAAATTCAGCAGGAAAGGATAAAATAAGACCTTCATCTAGAGGTCACATTAATAATGGTTCAAGGAAAGGCGCTCCATTAGCATTCAAATTTACTCCACATTACACCAGAACTGGTACATTTAAATTTTTTCTCCAAAGCTCGTTTTAAGAATTTGACTGGGTCTCTAAGAATTCATGGGATTGTAAACCTGTATTTGTCAGCAGTGTACAGTAGATGAGATATTGTAATCCTTAACACAATACAGTGGAATCGTGCAATAGTAATGACAGAGTGAATGGTGGCGTGTGTGTTTCCTGTTGAA
>JAQMCX010000017.1:11985471-12047119 GCA_029814765.1 Acanthurus leucopareius | reverse complement strand
ATTAATGTAGTACCGGTATTTATTACCGTAGTTGATATTTTAATGATGCACTGACTGTTTGGCACTTTTTTAATTTCATTGTACTTGTTACAATGACAATAAAGGACTATTCTATTCTATTCTATTCTATTCTAAGTAAATTATCTCAGTAAAATCAATTATTGTGAAACAGTCCCACTAATGGATCATCTGCTCCCTAAATTATCCATCTGTGTCTCATTGCTGCTTAGGAAACAGGATGGTGGAGCCTATAGAGGCTCCCAGCATGCACAGGGCAGAAGGCAGGGAAACACCCAAGACAGGCCCCCGGTAAGTTGAGGGCTCCCTTAAGATACAGTATTTGAAATTCAAATGTGGTTTCCAGCATTTCTTGGCATGCAGTGCTGAGTAGAAGCATTAAACTGAATGAACACTTTAAGATGCTACAGTCAATTATGTTTACAATTGCTGTGACAGTTTAGAGTAGATGATATCAGTTAGACTAAGGTAGATTAAATTGAATATTAACATTGGATTGATTGATGGGCTAGACTATGTAGTAATTGAGTATCCTACAACAAACCGAAGGAGTGGAAATTTACTTTTGTGTGTCCTGATGTGCAGAGCTTCTACACTGTTAGCTGACAGGAGATCTGTATGAAAAACACAGTTCTGTGCCTTGTGTGCAACCACTTCAGCACATAAATACAGATCCCATCAGACAGTAGATTGTTTTTTCTCCCAGTGCTCCTGACACTCACTCACATCCATCAGCATCAGATAATGATCCGAAGTTACCCATCCAGTCACCTCCGAGCTGTCGCCACGCACCTAACCAAACCGAAGACAACCTGCGAACACTCAAACAGCCTGTTTGCATGGCTTTGCGTTGATTTGTTTGACATATGACAAGCAGCTGCAAATTTGCATCCTGGCAGAGTTGCCTTGGAGAAAGAGTCTTCTCTGGTTCAGCAACATTATTTGTCATTTCCTGATGACATGAGTGTATTACAAACTCTTTGTAGTTGATGAAGTTGGCGTAGAAATAGATGTACAAATTACAAAAATATTACTTCTAACCTACTTTTAGACTGAAAAGCAATGGTTGCCAATAAGTGCATAAATCATTATTGTATCCAGCTCAGATAGCCAGTGTAGTGTTCCACATACAGCTTTAAGAACTGCTGTATGTGTATGTGAGAAGACACAGAGCTCGATAATTTTACTTTACGGCAAATTACATACACAGAATCTACATATGCAGAATACCAGGCAATGCCTCATTTTTTTGTGAGTTCAGAACCTCTTAAACAGTCCTCAGCCTGTTTAAGCCTGTAACATTTCTAATTTTTGTATTTGTCAACTAAACAAAGTAGAAAGATGCCAGATCACAAAACTACATAGGCACCATTTTGTCCTTGTTAGGGCCCGAGCACCTAGTTACTCATAGTGTTTCTATAAAACAATTCTGGGTCATAATTCAAGTTACAATTTCACTATTAATGCACACAAGTATAACAAAAATGTGAAATAACACTGCAATGCTGTCTGTTTACATATAAAGTCATTTTATCAAAATCTATGTATTTTTTGTTCTTTTATCGAAAGTCTTTGTGTTGCTCTGAATCACTGAAAGTTTGACCCACTGCCTGTAGGATATATAAAAATGATTCGTAGTTTCAAAAAAATTGCAAAAAAATATTTGTTTACAGACACATTCCCATCTTGTTTCTTTATCATATACATACAGATAAATTTATGTTGCTAAATATATTACTTGTTTAGTGTTCCCTCAGATGAATAAAGAAAACTCCAGGGAGTGTGTTTGATAATAACTGCAAAATTGGCGACATATATTACACATCACATTACATGTTATCACAGAAATTCCTGTTTATTTTCCCATGTTCTTCAGTCTACATTGGAGTTTGCAAAGCCCTTTTTCAGGCAGGCAAGCGGTGACTTTGGGACAGCAAACCTACCAGAGCAAGACTGAACTTTCCAATAATAATTATTGCTGTAGTTGTTGACATGTACTCTAAAGTCGACTCTTTCCTTACTACCTTGCGGGCATTTCTAACATGCCAGCTTTATAAACACCACAGCCATTGAGCTCCATTAGGTTCTCTCATGAGACTTTGTTCAGCTCTTTGGTTTATGGCCCAGGATCAAGTAGTGCTCTCTACACCTCTCCAAAATGTCATCTCCTTCCCCTCCATCGGACCATAAACATGCCTGGCTCCTGGATGTGGGGAAAATGTCTGATGATTGTTCTAGCAGACTTCTGCTAAAAGTTGAGCTTTTAGCCTGATGAGATTTTTGAAGTGTCCATCCCTAATTGAAGTAAATGTATCTCCCTTGACATGACTTAATTTGTGGGGTCAAGCATTATTATTATTCCAAACAGCAACTTCCTCAAATCACATTAATTCAGGCATCCATCATTCTGTGGCTGAAATGCATTTGCTGGTTACATTAGGCCCAGGGATGCAGAATTCTGTGGTAAGGCTCTGGTATCGGCAACCAACAACCAACAGCAGGTCAAATATTAACTTTTGTTCTGCTGACAAAATGCTGCCACCATTTCCTTATTAGTGGAAACTGTTACAAGTGTGTGTGTCCAGATGTCACGCTAATGGAGGATCGTAACCTAAGCAACCCATGAATCAACACCCAACATCTCTGCTGCACTGACCAATCAGAATAAGAGCACTGAGTCAAGATGTTTTACCTTTGGATGATGATCCAGTCAGAGCTGTCGCCCTACGCTAAAGCTTTACCAAACATCAGTCTTTCTCTTAGTGTTGCAGTGATTTAAAAACTGTCTTTTATTTATTTTAAATATATTTTTGTCTGACTTTTTATAATTTCCTTTCCCCTTATTTGGAGAAGAATACAGCATTCTGCAGTTATGGAGACTGTCTTCGGGGGACTACTCATGAGATGCTCATATTTGATCAAGACCTTGATTACCTATCCTTTCTGAGGTGATTAGTCTTTTCTCTCTAAGTTTGTGTCCATTCTGGTGCTGAAGAGGGTTGATGGCGAGTCTCCAGTTGTTACGGATGAAAGTGAGCTGCACAGTACTTTTGGCTGTGGCTTACTTCTTATACCTGCTGTTTGGAGCCATCATCTTCCAGCTGCTGGAGCGAGAGGCTGAGAGCAACAACCGAAACCACTTCCAACTGGAGAAGCTGCATTTTTTGGCTAATTATACCTGCCTGGACCGACTGGCCTTGGAGAAGTTTGTTCAGGTTTTTTCCACCCTTTCTTAACAATCGTTTAAAGAATTCATTCATTCACTCATTTAAAATTTTTGTAATATTATTTTTGTTATTTTGTTTTGTCATCCTCTTTCCATTCTGAAAATTAAAATATGCTAAGATTCCTTGCCTGTCTTATTTAAAATAGCTATGATTTGAAACAGGCCACTAGTTGTATACTAAGTCGCACACACCTGTTTTAAATTACTGAGTAAATATGATAATAAATAGGACTCATCAAATATAAAGCGACAGAAAAATAGGAAGATCGATTTTATGATTAGGTTAAGTACATAGCAATAAATGGTATGTAAGTAACCTGACCTAATAAATCAATTAATACATCTGTGTTCAAACTATTTACCCAAGTGATTAATGGAGTAAATGGTGTCATTGGTGTCCTTTTCCATTTTAAATGTCCAAATGTAAATGCATCTGATTGGGACCTTATTCCATGCCTAAAACCAACTTATTTGTGTGTATTTGCAGGTAATTTTGGATGCCTGGGAAAACGGAGTGAATCCCTCAGGAAACTCAACAAACCCCAGTAACTGGGATTTGTCTAGCTCCTTCTTTTTTGCAGGCACTGTAGTCACAACTATAGGTTGGCATCTTTACATATTTGTTTAACTCATTTACACAATATGATTTGGTAACATTGTAACATATCATTTTCTTTTTTCCCAGGTTACGGCAACCTCTCCCCCAGCACTTCATCGGGTCAGGTGTTCTGCGTGTTTTATGCGCTGTGCGGGATCCCACTGAACGTGGTCTTCCTCAAACAGCTTGGGAAGAGTCTCATTCTCCAACTGGGGCGACTGGAGAAGGGAATGTTCTCAGTTGTTCCACACAAGGTGCTGATGCATCAGACACAGAGTTGATGACTGCTAGTGACTGTTTTCAGAATACCAAAAACATCCAAGACAGAAAATAGAAGTTTCTAGATATGTTCACGACTTTGCATCTCAGTTGATTAAACCACTGAGATATTTCCAATATGCTAACTGCTATTTTGCTATATACTCAACTGATGCCTGTGGATCTCACCTAAGTGTGGTTTTGTTGGGTTTGTTTCCTAGCAGGCAGTTGAGGCTCTGACAGTGAGCTTGTTCGTCATCACAGGCAGCCTGCTGGTATTGGTTCTCCCTCCTCTGCTCTTCAGTTACGTAGAAGGCTGGTCGTTTTTCGAAGGTTTCTATTTTGCCTTCATTACCCTCAGCACCATTGGTTTTGGAGATTATGTGGTGGGTGAGTAGAGTGAACAAACGAGCACTAATGTGGTGGAAACACTGCATCAGTCATGTGTTGTTACTTTAAATATCTTAAGTTTAATGGAGGAAAATAATAATAAAATAACAATATGTTTCCATTACAATTGTATGTGTTTCCTTATCTACATACTGTACTGCCCCGGTGTTTTTGTCTAGGTCAAACTAGCATATTCTAACAAGTTAATTTCGATTCTTTAGGAACTGACCCAGGCAAAGAGTACATCTCCCTGTACCGCAGCCTTGCAGGTATATGGATCATCATAGCCTTGGCTTGGCTTGCACTCATCTTCAACTTGGGAGCCAAAATAATGGAGCATTTGATCAGCCTGACACATCCAGGCTTTAAGAAACACGAGGAGGAAGAGGAAACGTCATCCAGTACACTAGAGGACACCTCAAAGATCTGACAGTGAGCCGTGGATGAGACTAGCAACATGTAATATTCACTTGGTGGAATACATTTAAAGTGCTAATTTTCTGTATATAATGTCTGTATATTATTGTATTATGTTATGTTATGTATTATGATACATGTTATAGTTTGAAAACAGATGTAGCTGCTGTTTATCTATTAGCAAAAGCTGTTTTTTGTAAAATATAATTAACCCTTGCACATTTATTTATTGTGTGATTATATTCTATCATTTCAAGAAATAGTTTAATATATTACAGGCAAGAAAGACATCACAGGTTTTTGTCTGGTAATTCTACCTCAGTTAAGCCAAAGAGTCAGTACAGTAGATCAGGGCCTTTATTTATCAAACATCTAAAAATTACAATCGAGAATTCTCTAGAGAGCCAATTTGAGAGAATATATCTGAGTATTAGCAATAAAATTAAAATTAAGAGAGAGGCTTCACTATTAAAGGTAATGTGGAATGGAAGTAATATTTTGGGGCAGCTTATAAATGATTGTGATTAGTCACATGAATGCCCAGAGTGTGAAAAGCCTACTAGAGATGAAGAAGATGCAACCTTCATCCGTCTCATTTTTCATACTTTATAAAAGCCTCTCATTTTACTGAAAGTATTTAGTCTGCAAAACCACATTTACATTTTAGATTAAATGCAAAGACAATTAACATGAAATTAAAAACATCCAAAAATATGCATTAATAATGCATGAATACAGATGGAATAACAGAAAACTTACTAAAAGAAAAAAAACAGAGCAGTAAAATTTTTTGCTGCTAAACAAAATTTATAAAAAAAAATACTCAGTGAGAAGACTGTAGTATCACAATGACACAATGACAAGATGCATGGATAGTGATTGCAAGCTAATTCAATACCAGCTTGATTCAAGTTTGCACCAGCAAGTCGCGTAACATCTTATCAAAGTATTTAAAGTATGTTAAATGTACACTTAAACTACCCTCTGAATTACTCATATTGCCTCAACACATGTATTATTCATTTTTGCTGATGATAGTTTGTACAGTTGTGTGTGCTCAACTCTGTCTGTGATGTACTCTGAACCAACCATTTTTTAGGCATAAGAAATTTAATAATATAGCTTTTATGGTTTTCTTGTTTCCAAGTAGGAGTGAAAGTAAAGGATGTTTACTTTTACGTTTCTCTCAAATTTAAAATTTTACTTTTAATCCAATACTTTTATAGTATGACCCCAGGGTAAAAATGTCAATATTACAGTATGTGTTTCATCATGTGTTTCCACAGGAAGGAGTCCTGTAATGTGTTTCCATTTGCAGACAACAGGCAGAACTGTGAATAACTGCTGAACTCTGAACTGATGTTTCTGTCCTCTCCTGGTTCCTTTTTATTATATGTTCTTATGTCACACTGTGCAAGTGTGTATGTATACATGTATGTTCTATGTGTGTATGTGTGTGTGATCCTGTTAGCCCACATCTGCCTTTGTGTACTGATGGTAAACTCTGTGAGTTGAGCACAGAGGGCTATCTTAAACAAACCCAATAATCACAATGGTGATGTGAGGTGACCTGAGAGCACTCAGGATTGATCCCAAAACAGGCAGCTGGACTTCAGGAGGCTGGCTCATGCTAAGCACTGCTAGCTGATTTACACCTGTCACTTTGTGTCTTACACAGGGCAGAATGAGACCGTATGTCCTGAGAAATGAAATGGACACATTATTTAGACTGATACGTAGTCTGATAGTGGTACATAATGAGGAAGATCTTTCTTAATCCACTTCTGTGAGTGTGATGGTTAGTTTTTTTGTTTTTTTGTTTTTTTTGCAGTCCTACGGATTGTGCAGTGCCATTATAAACCACATACAATCTACTGTATCTGACCTTCAGCTGACACCTGCCATGACGAGGCAAACACCATGACCTCAAAGACAATGAGTAGAAACTGCAAATATCTGACCTTAACCATTGTCAGCACCTACAGCCCAACCTCTGCTGGTGTCTCTCCCTCTCATTTTGGTCCACTTGATTTGCATGACAAGCCATTGGAGTGATTGAAACAGTACTGCGGGAGGAGGTTCATTTGCCTGCAATGCATGAAAAGACAAGAAACCAAGAAGGTAAACCATTACTCCTTGCTGTTCCTGGCCACAGAGGCTGAGACACCAAACTTTCCTTGTCCCAGAGTTCAACCCAGAGAGTCAAGATGGAAATAAAGGAAATGTTAAGCTTGGTGAGGGTGCCCTCCATCTTTCTACTTGGGTTGGTTTATGTGGCCTATGTGCTGATCGGTGGGGTTGTTTTCTGGAAGTTGGAGGGAGACCTTGGACAGAAGGACATCAGTCTTTTACTACTAAACAAAAAGAAGCTGCTCACCACATACACCTGTTTGAACCAAGAAGGCCTGGAGGCGGTGGCTCAGGTGAGGCACAGTGCTAGTATAGGAACTTAATACGCATAGATGTATGTCAAGTTGTAGGTTTAAGAGAGATCACTGAATCTACATCCGCACCACAAAGTCCTCCTCATAAAAAATGCATAACAACATGTGTGCATTTATAAGTGTTTTTCAGTATTTTCTACCACTAGCATACAGTTGATACAATTTGAACTAATTCAATATTCAGTAATGGAGAAAAACAACCACTTTTCCTGTGATAAAATACATTTAATACTTTAAATGCAGTTAACATGCTTGCAGGGTTTTTATATTCTATTCTAATAAATCATCAAAGTTATAAACAATTTTATTTTCATTTAAATTCAACAGTGTTGGCACAATTGAACAAGAGCATAAACTGATAATGGCTCAAACCAACAATATAATGAAAATAATACAGAAATGTCAGATAGAAAACAGGCACTCTAGAAGTCTTTAAGGTCTTCATAATGTGCTAAAGATGCAAATTTGATCATGCAAATACCAGCTTCTGTAACCTCTAGGCACTGTACACTCTACACAGCCTATGTGTCGTGTGTCGACATCATTTGCACAGAGTAAAAACCATGTGAACTTGTCCTTTTTTGAATAGATGTATAGGATCTTAAAATCTTGGAGAAAAGCGTTTTATGTAGCACCTTGCAGGCTGTTTGCTGAGTCATCTATTGTTGAGAGTTCTGCCAGGTGATGGGAGCCAGAGTTTTAGAGAGAGCCCGTTGCACCACATTAAACTGCAACTTCAGTTAATTTCTTGCCTGTTTTTGTAACACTTGCAACAACAACCCTGTTTTGGGACGATCTAGTATCACATCTTAACCACTCAAATTAAGACTTAAATAACAAGGCCACAGGTCTCCAACTGTTATTTATATCTTTTAGAGTAATTTCTCACATTGGTGATGCTTATAAGGCTTGTGTAACAGGCTGTGTCAACATTTCTGCCCTACCTGACACAATCCTGAGAGGAGTCTTCCTGAGAGAATCAATACATACAAAAGTTACATAACCGTGAGTCATTAGGTCTGACCCAGGTTCTTGAATGTGGTATTGAGTTTGAGCATTTTTATCTATGTTTTAGGTTGTTCAAGATGCATCCAAGGTGGGGCTAAGTTTGAAAGGCAATCAAACAACGGATGGCTTCTGGAAATTCACCAGCTCAGCTGTATTTTCTGCTACTGTGGTCACAACTATAGGTCTGCCATTTTTTCTTTGGCCTATCTGGGTCGGGTCAAGGTGATGTTTGAGAGGGGTATTCCAGATGTCCCTCTCAACAGTAACATTTTACAGCTCCTCCTGGGGGATCCTGAGACGTTCCCAGGCCAGATGAGATGCGTAATCCCTTCAACAAGTTCTGGGTCTAACCTAGGGTCTCTTCCCCAACACTGAGGATATGTTAACTCTATTATAGTGGTTCTAACAATTATATTAGTTTAAATTTCTAAAATCTGAAAATGTGATAAAACCATGATATGATATATAATCTGTTTATTCTGTTGTGAAAATCTATCTTATGATCTATCTTATCCAATGCCCTTGGCAAGTTTTGAAGTCCCACCAATTGAGGGTAAAATGTCCCTGTTAGCATAATTTACATGACAGTAACTTACACTAATGTTAGCTATGTAGCTGGCTTAACCTAGGTTGTAGCTGCTAGTTAGTCATGAACAATATGTATATTTTATACTAGCTAGCTACAGAGCTAATTGCTAACACCAACATGCTAACACCAGTGGCAAACTAGTACCACATATGATACATTTCCGGCCAAAAGAGAGTGTGATAGAAATGCTAAATAGCTCGCTAACACACATAAGAACTTTATAGGAACATTTAAAAACTTGTTTGAAAGAAAACATAAATGCTTATAGTCCTTTATTGAAACATGGGATAATGGCACACTACAGCTAAAATGAGTTTTACAACAACAAACAAAACCTTTCTCGCTAGGCAAAATATCTGTTTCACAGATTGACCATAAATTAGGGAATTTAAACAAATAATGCTGCCCAAAACTCTTTTCAGCTGTTCATAAAACCAAGAGGGAAAACAAGTCAGATCACACTTAGAAAATGAATCAAAACATTTTTTTCTTACATTTTGTTGCCTAACTTGCCTCTTAAGGCTTCTGTTGTTTTCCCCACTGCAGGTAGATTTTTAATTAGTTTTTCAGTTCTTCAATCTTGATTCAGTTCAGTTCAAATTTTATTTCAGACACACAAGGATCCATAATACTGTAAAAAATTCAAGTCAATATGTTTTTTTTTCATAATGACTTTTGTCATGAATAAAAGGTCAATGAGTCCTTATTGATCTATCATTGGTATATGCTGGAACCTTCAGTATATCTCCCCAAACCTTGACCCTCTTTTTAGATATGTCTAACTAAGCATGAAAGTCCTGTTGGACAGTGAGCAAAAATAATCTCAATTCAGTGTCAGGGCTTTCCTCTATACCCAGATGATACCCCGGCAATCATATATTGCATGCAGTAATGCATTTCTAGAAGTCTACGATCAATAGAATTTAGTGACATCTAATCTACTTTTTAATTTAAACTGTTTTTTTTTTTTTTTATGGATTTGCAACTTCACCTAAAATGAAGTTTTAATTAAACCACAAATAAACAATTGAATCAAAAAAGTTGTTCCTCTCCTTCCAGCACAGTGACATGAGATACTAACAGTTTACAGTGTTTTACAGGATATGGGAACATGAGTCCCACCACTTCTGCTGGCCAGATCTTCTGTGTGTTCTTCGCACTATTTGGTATCCCACTCAACATTCTGGTGCTCAACAGGGTGGGCAAGTACATGCTTGTAATAGAGAGGAACATCTCTGACTTTCTCGAGGGAAAGACTGGGCGAAGGGTGAGGAGATCTTAAACCACTTTTTCTAATCATGGAAGTATGCTGATAATAACTCCAGAAGTTTTTCAAGTGGGGAAATAATTCTTCAGATTATGACACACTTCTCCTGCTAACATCTCCCTGCAGAAATGTACCCGTTTTTTTGTCCACCTGGTGTCTTACCTGTCAGGGGCTGTTCTCTTCTTTGTTGTGCCCATGATTGTGTTCCAGCAGCATGAGGGCTGGACCTACTCCCAGGCCATCTACTACTGCTTCATCACCCTAAGCACCATCGGCTTTGGAGACTTTGTGGCAGGTACAGTGCTGTAATTACCTCCACCTTAAAACACACTACAGGCCTGACTGACAGCAACTTTGAGATTTTTTTTCTTTTTACTTTCCTCTAAGCTGCTTCCCCCAGCATTTTTTCCCCAAGCACTGCAATTACTTATTGAGTCTTTCCTTTACAGATAATAATCCCGACGAAAAGTACCCTGAATGGTACAGCATCCTCATGGCCTCATGGATCTTTTTCGGCCTTGCCTGGTTGGCTCTGCTAATCAATCACTCCATTGACATTCTGGAGCGGCTCAACACCCACTTCAAACAGCAGTGGGGAGGCGAGACAAAGGAGGAAGAGCCTGCGAGTGGAGAGGGTGACAACCCAGACACACAGGTGGAGAACGAAGATGAGATTAGGAAGCCTCCAATAACTGAGTAATGTACACAATAAAGGGAAGATTTCAGTGAGTATGTTGACCTAGTTTTAGAATCAAGTCTGTAGATCTGTGTGTGGGCTACTGGCATGAGTTATGGAACGTTGCTAAGCCGTGGCAGTATGGGTGTGTATTAAAAGACTGTAAATGTTGAGATTCTGTGATGATTTAAGATGTGATGGAGCATGGAAATGCTTTCTTGGTTTTGACCCATTTCTCCTGAGCTGTCGCTAAAATATTGACTCATTTCTGTTGAGTCAGGTTTGTTTGTTTGACAGCAGGCAACACCCACATACTGTTTGGTCTGTTAGCATTTTGTTTCGCAAACTGTAAACAAGTGTCTCTTGACTCCCATGCCTATTTAACTACCTGGTTAAAAAGAGTCCTTTGAGGTTAAAGTCTAAGAGAGAATTCCAGGTCAACATTTACTTGGCCCCATGGATCTGTCTATGGGATCCTGGTCGGTGGAAACCTACAGTCAGTCTGTCTGTCTGTTGCTCTTTGGCCTCTGACTGTGTTGCTCACCATACTGACCACAAACCAAGTCGTTTGCCAACTCAGTGGCATTTTGCAACCGTCTGTGTGACAGAGCGGCTCAGGCACCAGGTCATTTTGACCGACACTTTATGTGTAAGATCAAATTCAAAATCAGCTAAAAATACATAAATATGATTTGTTTAGCATGGCAGTCTAGTGATCTGTTATTTTGCCATCATCGGAAGCATTCAGTTTGGTTATTCAAAACACAAGAATAAGAGTTCTGTATGTCAGTGTATTTAAAGAGAAAATTATTGGTATATTTTTAAATGATTTTAATGAATGTAAATGGGCTAGAGAATTGAAAATTGCAATTTAATTTTAAAGTTGCATGAAATTGTCTAAGGTATAATTATAATGCCACACTTGTATGCACTATTAGTATTTCAACAACCATTGAGTAAATAACCAAACACAGGGCACTTATATTTTTCACTGAAATGAAAAACTAATATGAAATAAAAAAGAAAAAGAAGCACATTTTGTGATAACGTTACAAAAAAAAATTCCCCATTTGCCATTAATGTAATTTAAACTTTTGTATTAAATATAAAACACTGTTACAATTTTGAATGTCTCCTGGATAATTATACAATTTAATTTTGATTTGATTTGATTTTTATTTCATTTATACAAGTTAATTTTGATCTCTTTTTAAATTTAATTAATTAATAGTTTTTTAATCATGTTCTTTGTGGAGCATTATTGTTGTAGAGAATAGTTTATCTGTACCACTCATCTGTGCTGAAATTAACTTTGTATCCACTAGATGGTGTTACTACACCAACCCTAGAGAAATAAAAAACTCGAACCAGAGGCAAAGCAGCCATGTCTTTCTGTATATTATTCTGTATAGAACTGTGTTCACATAGACTTATGTTATCACATTCTCTTCCTACACTTCAAAGAGGAGCAGCAATGTGTCAGTCAAGGGGATATTTAAACAAAACCAAATTATATGAACCGACAACTTTCATCAAATGTAATTTCTTGTCCTTTTTGAGTTATTAAATTAATGTGTACAGTGACAATTTCATTTTCTGTTTGTTTTTCTGCTGCATACTTTTCTTGACTCTAGCCCACGCTGGGATAGAGCAATGCAGGACGTAGCAGCACTCAAAGGCACAAAACCTCTGGAGGCCAATATATCACAGAGCAGGTCAGGCAGTACTGAGGAGGAGTGAATGACAAAGACAGACAGCGAGCATCAGGGACCAGTGAATGGAAAATGGCAAAAGTTCTGGAGAGATGGATTGTTAGACAAGAAAAATGAGGTTGGTGAAAAAGGGAGATAGTTGAGGGAGAGTGCAAAATTCCAGACAGCAAAGGGAAGAAGAAATGAGCAAAGGAGGGGTTTTTTTCTACTCTGTATGGATAGTGGGGAGTATGAGGGGGAAATGGAGAGAGAGTGACACGTCTGTCACTGTTGTACAACCAAACACCAAATACCTGTTTGACCACGGTTCAATGAGGACTCAGTATGTGTGAGAGGACGGGTGCCTCTCACTTGTATAATCGGCTACTTTTTATGCCTACACACTGTCCACAGTGAGACAAGGCACTGCAGTCGAGATGCTGACCCTCTGTGCTTTGGATTTGGGCCCTGTATTCATCATTCGTATCATCTATCTTTAAGTGATTACTACTTATGTGATTACCTGACTAAATAAAGTCAGAAATAAATTAAAGATATCATACATTACCGTGTACTTTATGCCAGTGCAAATCAATGAAAACTGTGAGTGTGTTTTTTCTGGATTTTGGAAAAAACAACAAAATTCTGTTTTTACTTGAGACTACTGGTGGAAAAAGTGGTGTGTGACACATACCCAGTGTGAAAGTGGGTAAATGTAACTTGGCAGTGGTACATGCCACATAAGCAGCCACCAAGCTGACATGCAGTTTCTCATAGCAGAAAGCACTGACATCTTCATTATTTAACCATGAACATGATTGTTTCCTGGCCCTAACCACATGGTTTTAACTGCTGAATCTTAAATATCCCCTACGCCCAAAATGTGCTTTCCTTACATTTATGTCCCCTAAAATGTAAGACCTTGACTTCACTGACTTGTCTCTACATGAAGTTTGTCACTTGTAGTGTGTTTTCACTCTAAAAGGGTCCGTGCACCCTCTAATATCTGACATTCTTATTTAGCCTACCCTAGGCAAGCTAGATTTACTATGGCGTAAATTTGAATCCAATCTCTGTATTACATAAAAATATTAGTAACGAGCTAGTTCCCAGCTTAACTTGGTTTGCTGTTAAAATAAAGAAATGCAAATCAAAAAAAATGCAAGTCCAATGAAATACATTTTTTTGCAAACTTTGAGGAAACATCCGGTATCTAATACCTAATAACAACATGACACATGAACACACTGTGACCTTATAGTAGATAATTATTGGAGGGCTAATTATTATTGAACAAATCCCATGAAACATCAGAACGAACAGTGAATGAAATCAACAGACAGGTACTGAAACCATATTTGTGACCCGTTCTCACAGATTTGCACGTTTAGCAGTAACACACTGTACAACAGGCTTTGCAGTAAGTGCCTCAGACAAGCCAGGTCAGAGAGAGACATACTGATTTTAGTTTTTTCATAGCATTTGCTGACAATAAGAGAAAAATCTTATTCTTTGGGTCGTTCACAGCCAATTTTATTGCTTAAGTGTTGTAAATACACTGCTGAGTTCACTGCAACAGATGCTCTGCTATGTGCTGCCAAAAGCATGCCATTACTAAATGGTGGATAATCTTCCTCCTCAGTATGAAATCATTTGCTTTGTACTTGTCTCACTCACTTGCTATGGTTTTTCTCTTAGAGTCTGATCTATAAACAAGTCTTCTCTTTATGGCAAAAACAGCAGCAGAGTTTTTAACAGCATTTAACATCGAAACCAGTGATAACTGGTAAAAACATCCCAAAGCACTAACTTAAAAGATATGCAAGTTTGTCAACAGGTGGTTTTTAGCGTGTATCAAATGTAATATGCACTGCAATATCTAAGAAGACTTTGATTGTGATTAAAGTTTTATTGTCTCATTACTGGAGGCTCGATTGAGCATGATGGCTAATGAGCTGCCTTTACATGCATCTGTAAAACTGGCAAGAATCATTTTCATATAGATATACAAGCATGCCGCTCCTACTCAGTATATATTAAAACATTCATGAACCGCCCTAGAAAAAGGTTATTTGCTCCTTCTTTGCATGCTTCATCTGCAGAGAATATTTGAAATATGTGGGTGTGTCTGCTTGTGTAGATTTCATGTAACTGTGCTCATGCATAACTGTGCAGCAGCCTCTGCTACTGTACTACTAAATACTACTGCAGCTGAGTAGGTCTAATTTTCTCCTGGTGACAGTGAGAAGTTTTCTATCATGTGAAGTAAAAAGTGCTTAATGTGTGTCATGCCAACACACACACACACACACACTCATTCACCCAAACCATGCACAAAAAGTCAAGGACATGTTTTGGATACAAAAAGACACTCAAGTCAATTCATGACGCAAACAAGTCGCTTTTGTTAGTCTGTTTTGATTTGCTTAAGCAATTTCAGAGCAGTTAGGCCCAACTTATTAGGATTTAAACATTTAAACTTTTGTAATTTGTTGCATATTGTAGAAATCCCCTAACTCATGCATGCCACTTACATACATTGCAACCTAGTTTTATAAGCTTTTCCATTTGGGTACTCCAAACTGACCCAGAAGGGTAGATGTTAAAAAGTTTATACAATCAATAAGCACATGTCCTGCACCCACGTAGCAAACAGCAAAAAAGCCCTACATGCAAATTCACAAAGTCTGTGGTTGTTCTTTATCTCATCTGCACACAGCAGGCAGGTCACATGAGATGCATCTCAACTAACCTGTTCATCATGTGCATGTGCTTTGAACAACTTGTGAGCAACTTTAACTGTACATTTGGACTTTCCGTGTTAATGCAGGAAACTGTACTTAGGGCTTTTTGGTTTAAAGATCACTTTACAGGAAGACTTTTAGCATGACTTCCTTGTATAAACAGGACACACGCCAGCTAAAACACTGTGCAGCATTGAGATTGACATTTTAATGTTTCACAAATATTAGACTTTATGTTTTAGTGTTAGTCATCTAGGCTTGTCTCTGCTCACACAATAAGTTACTTCATTTGCTCTCCATAACCGCCTGTAGAGTGCAGCTGAGTTACCATAATTACCTCTAGTGACACCAAGGCCAGATGTGACTATTAACTGCAAACATGGTATGGGATTAACATTAAACCTGTATGGAGCTGTTTTCCAAAAAACCATTCACTTGCTCTTAATGATCCAGCTTGTTTCTCTACACTGTGCTGAAACAAAGTGCTGCTTAGACCCTCATGCCCCCCTGCAACGCGTACAATGTGCGGAACTTAAGTGGCACACAGGATATGACACGTTTAACACTGCAAGGAAGGTAAAAGTGCAGTAGCTCTGGTGCTTCTTACAGTTTGAAATGGAAAAACAACATTTTGGCCCTGAAGTCTCTGTTCACCAGGTTAAAGGCTTTGCTGCACATCAACAGTTGATCCAGGTTCACTCGAGTGCGCTTAAAGTCAATACATTTTTATAGGTCATATTTCAGAAATTCTGCATTTTAAGAGCTTGCTTTGAG
The DNA here is from genome assembly GCA_029814765.1 of Acanthurus leucopareius. Lineage (NCBI taxonomy): Eukaryota > Metazoa > Chordata > Actinopteri > Acanthuriformes > Acanthuridae > Acanthurus > Acanthurus leucopareius. The sequence continues at coordinate 12,031,019 of JAQMCX010000017.1, read as the reverse complement.
GTTGGAGAGGAATGACAGAGATCAGTTGCATTAAATCTTAGCCTTGTGGTTAACTGCCGTCAGAATCGAAAAATGCAGCTTGCCTCGCGAGCAGAACCCACTTTCATCACAACATTTCTGTGGTTATTAATCATTGATAAGCAAAACATCTGCTTCGTTCGCAGTGGTGAGGGCAAAACAGCTTAGTTGAGATAACTGTGGAAGATAAAGCTGCAGCTGCAATAAATATTACTGCCATAAAGGAATAATGATCATAGAAGTTGGGAGTGATAAAAAACAATATTGGAATGGCTCTGAGAAATGTTGCTGGTGTAATTCTTAAGGACATGTGCAGACACAGTGCTGTTCAAATATCATGAGGGCGAAAAAATGAATAAAATAACTACTGCACTTATCCTTGCTCTCTTTTATTCCAGGTCTAATCAATTTTTTTGTCTTTCACATTAGGCTGTGGTATTAGTCAACTGATATGTTTGCCTGATGTGTGTCTCTCTCCATCCCACTCATTGGACATGAAAGAACTGTTCTGAGCCAATGGGAGGTCAATGTACCCGACCTGCCTCCAAAGTCCTGTGTGTACTATTTTCTTTTACTTCCTCGGTAAGCCAGCACTGTCTCTCTGTGACACAGTGAACACTCAGAGCTAACACTCCTCAACCTCCCCCATCTCTGACTCACAGCTTTAACCTCTGTGTTTCGTGCGCATGTTTTTTAACTTGACTGATTGCTTACTTGATTTATTTTCCATTACTTGGCATCAACTGCACCACATACAAATCCCAACAATTACTGTAATCAGGCAAGTGGACAGATAGGCTTGTGCTGAGTTGACAACAGTAAGCATGTGCTGCCACAATATGGAACGCGAGGGTGTAGCCACAGAGGATAGCATAAGGGCAGATAAGATGAGGGCCAAGCTGAACAGATGACTTTCTCTGAGCCGAAGAAGAGAGACAAATAAAATCTAAAGTCTACATTTTCACTTGCATCATCCCAAACTGCTCCACCACACAATTTTCAGCCCTCTCCACTGTTCTTTGTAAAACCACCTGCAGGTATGATACACTATGACACACGGGTGAATGTCTAGAGTTTATGAGGAGGCAGACTAAACACTGAAAAGACATGTGAGTTTGTGGGCTGAGTCACTAAGAAAGATGGACATGTGTCTACCTGCACGTGTATGTCTGGTCAAGGTTGCAGACCTGCAAGTGTGACCTGTGTTCTTGGCTTTACCTTCACAACAGACAACATCACAACTTTACCATCCTTACAAGGCTGTTTGAAAAATATGCAGTGTTGAACACAGAAGAACAGGATGTTTGTCAGATTAGACAGGGAACTGCCCAACTAACAAACACAGAGGAGCAAACCAGCAAGGCCGCTCTCAAACTGTCTTACAAACAACAGTGTGACAGAAAATAATCCCAGGTTATCCCAGGTGACCTGCCCAAAAGACTGTGGAAGTTTACCTCCGCATAAATACTCATTAACAGCACACTTGTGCCAAAACACATCTGTATGTAAGCATGATGAGGTCAAAGCCATCCATGCAGAATGTACAAGTATCTGTCCACTGATGGATGTTTTGGCACCACCGTGGATCACACTTACATCAGGCAGAAAGACACATCAAACTTAGTCTGATTTCGCCAAACCATGTACACCGAAACACATCATATGTGATTCATAACCATTTTGTATAACCCTCATAGCTACCAGTAGAGAAGCGTTGACCTGTACGTTACGAGGTCTGTCATGCGTGAGAACAAATAAAAGTAGACAAGAAGAGTCAACAGCCATGCTGGCAACACAATTGTGCTTTGTGCTAATGTTTAGTAGGTAAAATGTTTACCAGGTTCATCATTTTAGTTTAGTGAGCTAGCGTGCTAAAATTAACAAAGCAAAAGTAAGCTGTGCAGCTGAATCTGATGAGAATGTCAGTAGTTTGCACAAACCACAGTACTGAGCCACATCTGAACTGGGCGGTTGTATTAATCTACAAATACTGAGAGATGATGTCCCGCCCCTTTTGATGGACCCGATCGGATCTCATTTCAGGAAAAAACTGTATTGGAGTCAGCGGAGAGAGACAAACAAAAATTGTTTTGTGCCATCGGTGCAACATATGATGATTGTACGTTTGACAGAAAATTATGCAATTCAGTAAAGTCACAATTTTTTTATTTATTTTTCATATAAAGCAGCTCAGTACATGACATCTTGTATCTTGCGCAATATGCCTCATTCACACCAACATGGCAAACACCTTGGTACTTTCACTTTTTTTTTCTGGAACAAGAGAAAAAGTTGTAAAAAGAGGTGAACAGCATTACAAGTTTGGCCATGTTGAGAGCTGCAGCAATACAAAAGAAGAGATTTCGTAAGAGAACATTATGATGTTTTGTATTACGGAACTTTTGGATGTGTTGTCTTTTCAAATCACCGCTCTCTTTTTTGGTAATTGGGTTATTTTTTTCAAGCAAAATTTTCAAGCTTCTTAAATATAAACTTTCTCTGCTGTTCTCTAATATCATAGTTAACTAAATATTTTTCCTTTTGGACAATCTCACACACTTTATGAAGGCTCATACAAAAATGAATAAAGTAATCAACTAGTACAGCTTTTACAGTGCTCTGAACATCACAAAGACATCATACAGACATTTTCATCAACAGAGAGCTGCCGTCAAACCAGAATTTCCAGGTTCTGTTACAGAAGTAAGAAAACCTTATTCAGTATCCGAATAACATTTGTAACAATGCTCTTCAGGAAATATCCAGCCATGAAAAAAATCTTTTCAGCAGTTTGGCTTCATATGTCTCAGAAGTGCAAGCCTCTGTTCCAAACTAGAACAGCTAAAAAATGTAAAAAAAAACAAACCCTTTTCTGTGTTCTGTGAGCAATTTATTTGATCCATGAAAAAGAAATCTACATTATTCTATGCAGCTTTACACTATATTGTTATACATTTTTACATATAATCAGTCACTACAGAGAAAGTTGTTCTAGGGTCAGTTCTCCCACCCTCAGCAGAACAATACAGATCAGTAAGTTGTGGCACACAACAGATTATGGTTTGTAGATTACAGACCATAAAATGTTGACCTTGACTTGACCTAATGGGGTTACAACCATACCTTTGAGTATTTTTCTGGGTTAATTGAGCTGAAACAGTGGTCTGTTTACTCACTCCGCTATAACTCAGACAACTTCAAAGATTCAGTGTCACTTAAGGGGCCCTGTGGCAAAGACACGACAGTGACTTTAGACTAAGCCTGTATGTTTAGTGTCTGTCTGAGTTTGACTACTGTGTGCATGTTTGCATGTCTGTGTTTGACTCACTATAGAGTGCACACTAGATTACAGGTTGGCGAAATTTGAGCGCAATCTATGATATAACCGCCATAACAAAAGTACATAAAAAACATTTTTATCTGATATGATCTTCAGTTTTTATAGTAAACAATAAAAAATGGGTGATTATATATTTAAAATTTGTTCATTATAATTTTAATACTAGAATGGAATCAACTAAAGTTTGGAATGGTTAATATAAAACATGTCAAATGTGCTTTATTGGCATTGTTAACTGAGCTGTTGTGAACTGTTACTAACCAATCCTGAGTGCACACAAGTGGGTGTATTCTTGTTGACAGTCCACACAGCTGCACAGTCTAAACATGTTGTTCTGGCTACCGACAGTAGGATGTGATTAATGTCTTCCGAGCCTTCTTTCTTTTAAGCAACAAGATCGATGTTTGATAAAATGATATGAAAACAAAGATTTAATATCTCAAGGGCAAGGTGTTGGGGACTGAAAGGCTGTAAAGAAATCAGCAGCTTTTGCACTTCAACCATGTATCATACGGAGCCAGCCCTAAAACCACTATAATTGCAAGTTGGTCACCAGGGTGCAAAACACACAGAGCAGTGCAGGCTGACTGTTCCACTTGAATTCTCACATGAGAATAGCTTTTGAAGGGCAAAACAAGACAAAGAAAATTGACCTTGCAATGGTATCAACTGTGTCCGCAGGCGTCCTCTAGTTTGCACCATAAAGTCACTCAACACCAGCTGACAAATCCTTATATAATTGTTACATCACGTTGTAAATTCAGAAGAATAATTGTAGTCCCATCCCTACACTGGTTACCAGAAACACAAAACCTTTTGTGATTGATGATTAAAGGTTTTTATTAGTGAGTCTTCATTGGCAAAAGGTTTTATTGGACCTGTGGGTAAATGTTAACCCAACTGAATCAACAAGAGAGCAGCTAAGTTTATGAAGGATACAAAGTTTTTTCTTTAAGATTGTAAAATATAAAATATAAAACTGAAGATCATATTTTTTTTCAGCCTTGGTGAACAAGTCAAACAACCCTTTCTTGCTCCATGCCAGACGATAGAAAGAAAAAGACACAGTTACGCCAAAAGTGTGTTTCTAAGTGCTAACAGTTACATGTTGAATACAGAGTAAAGGGCAAAGCTTTATGAAGATGACTATAGTGCTGAATTGCAGTAAGTGTTCTTAAGCCTTTAAACTTCTAAGTGTTGTCATTGGAGGCTGTTTTAAATTGCCTGTTGGGTTTACAGCTTCTGGTTACAAAATGAAAGCTTTATTTAAGCTTTTTTTGGTATAGAACAAGTTCATGGAAAACCTATGTTTTACATTATACAGTGGGGGTCTGGGAGCATTCGATTCAATTGGAGGCAGGGTTTGGTTAACAGGGAAAAGTTTATCTCAAGTAATTACCAATGTAATCTAGCTTATTAAACAATAAAAGTGATGTAACTCATTGATAAAGTTTCCTGATACTGGAGGTAAACTTTGAGCTCTGATATGACATGAAGTCTGTTTTGATTTTGCCAAGCTTGTTCCCGGACTTTTGATCCTCTCCCACACATGACAGCATTAACTTTTGTTTCAGGAACACTTGCTCTGGTCACCTGCACCATGAACTTAGAGATTATGCCACCAACCAATGGCATGCCCTTGCTCATCCCACAGCGTCTCCTCTCTGAATTAACACCCTGTCTGTAGCTCAGACAAGCCTGGACATGGTAAGACAACAGCAACAACAAAAATCCCCCTACGCCGTTCACTCCGTAGCTCTTCTCGTCTGTTTCAACCTTCCCAGTCAACTCATTAGGGTTGAATGCTTAGGCCAATGGACTCATTAACCCAAGCCAAGAGGAGCTAGCATAAATAAACTTGATTAAAATTCTCACAGGAGATTTAAGTCGAGTTATGATTATCAAAAACATTTTGAAATCAGTCAGTATGAATGAAAGCATAAAAACACCTTATCCAGTCCTGTTATTCCAGTAAATCGGGTGCTACTTCATACAATGACAACTATCTGACCTTCTCTGTTCTGTTATGTAATTACACCACTTGTCCTTCAGCTGACAAGATTTAAGTATATGAGCGTGTGAATTTGGGCCCATGGGAACATTAACATGTGATAGTCTTTCAAATCCAATCTCGTTTGGACCTTATCTTTTCCATTATAACATTGATTTGATTACTATCTGAAATAAGACTGTTTATATATTTGACTTTATAAGCCTTTGACCCAAGAACTTTCTTTTGTTGTTCAAATGTAACTCAACATCTTTTTATTTTGCAGTATTCTACTTTTACATTCAGCTATTTTATTTCTGTCCAGTGCTTATGTAAATCTAACACAGTGCCATTGAAAACTCCTACAGCAGAACAAAAATAATGAAGTGTCCAAGTTCCCAACTTACTGTTCACTATTAAATAAAAAACTGTTTTTAGTTCAGTTCTTATAACATGATGCATTACATTAATTAAAGAAATAAAATAGTATCCTTCAAAATTGGTAGGGAGCTGTGACAAAACTTTGTAAACTCCTGCAATCTGATGTCTCTGACACAAAAGGGCAAAACACTTGTGAGTGGGTTATTTTTCAAACAGCCTGGGGTCATTTGCATGTATGTTTACAAGGTAAACACAGAGGACAGCTGAGCTTAATCTGCACTCTGGTTCTTCCTAACAGATCAGACACCAAAAAGGAGAAAATTTCTACTTCTTATTTTCTGTTTTCATGATGAAAACCTCAGAGTGCCTAAAAGTGGCTTTAGACTGCCTCATTTAAATCAAACCTCCCACCTGGCTTTGCTTCTTTTCCCACCTCATCGTGGTCTCTGTGTGTTGCCAAAATGCTCAGAGCCCTGCTTGCATCCCTGCTGAAAAAAGGGGTCCAGGAGGTTACACAGCCATGGTCTGATCAAGTGATTGAATTATTAAAAATGCAATCAATATTCTGGAATTTTCTATCATCTTTAATCCATTGTCAGTTCTTCATTTTTTCCCAACTTTATGATTATCTAAGTTAAAAAGTTCTACATTGCACTGCAAAAGACGTTTCACATGACGCAACTTTTTAGCATTACTTGGCTATATGTCTAGCATGTAAATGACCATGCCTCTTAATCTCCATTATACCTGTTTATGACACAACTGTCCATTAAAGATCTGTCTACAGGCACAAACCAAAACAACCCTGATGTCATCTTGAGGTTTTTTTTTTTCAGACCTTACAAATATTCCTCCAGAGCATCAAAGTACATTATAATGTGGAATTGTGTGGGTAAATGAATCTTGATGTTTAAATAAGGTGGAGTGCTCCCCCCTAAGCTTTAGCAGCATACAGTATATATATTCATGGTAGACCAGGAGATCATGAATATCTATGAGCTTCCAGCTCCTGCCTCTTCTTTTGTGCCACCACTTCACACTTTCATGCTGATCACGCTGTTGTTTTCAGTGTAACACCAGAGAAAAGCTTTGGAAACACAAAACCTCATGTTAACCTAAATGAGCAGCACCGTATGAATCTACATTCTTCGGGATACTGAAATAATTACAAGTTCCGTATTACAACTGTAGGTAGTATATTGGTTGGACCCACCTAAAACTGAAATGTTGTCGAAATGAAACCTGCATTGTCCTCATTGTCTTGGTAAAAGCCCTCAGTACATGGCAGAGGGATTAGGTTGCATGGTTGCACAAAAAAGCAGAGCGTGGATACAAAGCCGCTAAAGAACTTGCTTATTATGCAGGACCAAGGATAAAAATCTGTATCACAGTAAGTGACTCATTGCAAAACATCACAGTCCTCAACAGTGTCCTGCAAGTCCACTAACCTACTATCAAGTTAGCATAGTGAGCTCAGAGACTCACACTCAGTGTTGGAACTTAAACAGCATTCAGGATTTGCACTGAGAACGAACGGGTTCTGTGTTTAAGACCTCTACAGTGTAATAACTCACAGAGCCCTCGACAGTACAATCAGAGCAGCACCCTGCTTTCAGGCTATCTGTAATTTGTATATGACTCAACAAACTCGCTGTACGCTAACCTGCCCTCTAGCATTTTCTAAATTATGCCTATTCAGTTGGTAACACAGGTTTCACTTTAACAGTAAATGTTAGTTTTGCTCTGTGGTAATTGATTTAGTTGATATAAATAGCTCTAAATCAAAACAAAACTTACCTCATGGAACTTCTTTATTTTATTATTTACGGATATAGAACCACTCCCACACTCCAATACAAACATTTAGAAACCAGCTGAAAAGGAAGAACACGCAATTAAGGAACAAGTTAAGTTAGGACTTCGCTAAGTTGGCCATTTGAATACCCTGAGGCAATAAGTGTAAAGTAAATCTATTCGAACAGCTTGGTTTCATGTGTTGTAATGTCTTTTAAATGGAGACCAATCGTCATAAGACACTGGCAATATTATTCCTTTTGCTTTGAGTTGATAAAAGCGACAGCTCAAATAAACTCAATCATTCTGAAAAACTAGCAGAAACCACCAGAAGCACTTCTTATGGATCTGAATTAGTCTTTGGCTGATTTTTGTGTGTTTGGGAACATTTACTGCAAAAGAGCACACTCTGTGAAACACCAGAAGCAAATTAGCCGGCTGATTGTGCAGGTTTCCTTCCCACCGAGAAGCTTGGAAAAAAACCACAACACAAACGTAAAACAATGGGACTAGGAAGCGGATCTTCACCCATTTCACACGGTCAAATCACTATACACAACGACATGCGCTAAAAATAATCTATAACAAAGAGATGGCATACAATATTACTCAACAAACAGGAAGCACAAACTTCAAACACTAAGACATTTCAGTGATTGAGAGAAAAGTCAATGTCTTATTTTAATACTAGGTATTATCAGTAGAAAAAGGGGCTTCCTTTCTAGTAAAATAATCTCTGGCCTCAGTTATTCTTTTTCATAAAAATTAATAGCTAAAATAAGATTGTTAAATTGTATTGCTACCTGTAAGGTCAGAGATCAGCCTCAGCTATTCAACTGCACTAGCCGATTTGCCTGAGGACATTTAAGCAGGACAGATGCTTGCGGTCATGTTGAGCGTCAGTAACCTGATAGTCACTTCAACAAACTTAATATCTCACTGGCCAGAAATACTGCAGATATGCTGATACAAACAAACACTGCAATAGATTCTTGATTTACCTAACCACTTCTATATCAACATTTAAAATCATTTCATTTTTTAAATAGTGATGTTTGAGGCTGCAGGGATTGTGCAATATTTCCATGGGTTTTTACCAGAGGGTATATGTGCAGTGTGTGCAATGTGCAATATGTGTTGTGTATTTGTGTGTGCAATATCTTGTGATGTGCTGTGTTGACTGTGTGCACTGTGGAGGCGTGTTGTGTGAGTCCAAAGCAAATTTCCCTACGGGGACAATAAAAGTATATCGTATTGTATTGTATTCTATTTAAAATAAAAAATGTGAGAGGATGTGAATGAACTGTTCAGTTTGTAAATATGAAATTCATACACAAGTCTTCAAATTTCTCATTTGAATTTACTTTCAATTTTACTTTCTGAACGTCACCGTGGCTTCTTTCATTCTTTCATTTCTGTGGAAAAAAAGACTTTCCCGACAATTGAGCAACTGTAACCGCCATACTGTATGCCTGCTCTTACGTCAGACTTTACCTGGAGTTTACGAATACTTCCATCTCACCGTTCAGTATAAACAAACAGTATATACCCAGATCAGTCTTTTTTTCAAATGTTTGTTTGAGGTCAGTTTTTAAAAGAGTATTTGATGTTTGCCTACCACTGTTTGACTGTATGACTGTATGTGTGCGTGCTTCCCTAGAGTAACACAATAACTGGAATGAACAGACCAAACTTTTTCATGTGACAAATCACGCAGCAGTGCCAAGAAACAACTGTGATAACAAGCCCAACTCTGAGGCGGACAACCAGGACAAACTGACTGCAAGAGCAGTGCATGTGAACAGCTGCTGCTCGCCCGATTGTGGTGTCTGCACAGCCAGCCCTATCTTTCTACATATAGTTTGCCTTTGATAGTGAGCATAAATAATGGTGACAAATTAGTTCTTAACCCTTGGTAAGAGACAGAGGGCAAGAGAAAGAGAAAGAGAGAGAGAGAACACAAAAAACAGTGTTTCAACCAATGTTGCTGTTTTCGTGTCTGTGACATTTTCCACAGATACAGTCATTGAATCTGTAGTAAAAGATGCAACACTGCAGGTACGGTATCCAAATGATTACTGGCGGATAATTTTCAATGACTTTTTTTGCTGCTTGAATCATGCAGAAAAAATAGGTGAGACCTCAAATATCTAGATGAGTGTCGCTTAAGTGTGGCTGCTCTTATCTGTTAACACTGATATGAAAAAACCAAGATGTTCCATGACTCAAACACACACTGCTCACACAGACAGTGTGTAGTCCGAGAGTTAAGGATTTTGCTCACCAAAAGAGCCAAAAACTGCAGTTCCTTGGATGGCTGGCACAAAAATTAGTCAGAAAATATAGTTTGCTCTGGGATTGGATTAGCTGGGAATCAGGTATAAGGAGATCTGGCCCAGCTCTGGGCTAAATCTCTGAAGAGATTCTGCGTTCTTTGGAGACTTTTGGTCCCCAAATTAAACATGTGTTAATGCATCCACAGATACTGTACTATCTAATGTGGCTTTTCCGGTTGTCTTATCTGGCCTGCCCGAGACTCTGGAAGTCCCCTCGTATCCCAAAGGGCTTTTCACTAGACCACCATGATGACCTCCACTAACTCTACAATGCAGTGTTTAGTATCTGTGAACATATGCAGATGTTTGGCCTTAGACTGCATATACTGTGAGCCAAAAGGGGCCTATGGGACTAGATTTAGAAAAGATTCATCTTTTTAGATGGACGTAAAACCATCCTTACATCACAATGAGCAGGTTGTGTTAATTGGTTTCACTTTTTAGCAAGGTAAAAACACAAACCTTTTACTTCTTAAGGGGGTTAGCTGAAGTACGTCTGATTTACAAGGAAACTCCGAACCCAAATAATGACTTTGTACAGTTATATAATATTTAAAGCCAATTATTTCCAGGTTGCATTTTCTCAAGAGTAATAGATTAGGAATTTACTCTGTGATGAGAAGGCCATGTTTTGCTTTGGCAATGACATTATAAAGAAGGAATGAGTGCTATGCAGGAACTTGTTGGTTTCGTGCTGATTTGTCTGACTGTTCATCTCTGATCTGCCTGCTACCAAGACACCAGCACACAGCAGAGTCAGCTCATTTAAAAAGTGCAATAAGAGCAGTTTTTAAACTGTTTACATAACATTACGTACTGGTGTTGAAAAGCATGTCATACTTTAATAGTTTAAGAAATAAATTAACATTGGGGGAAATATGCTTCTTTTTTTTTTGAGTTAGACGATAAAACTGATGCATAAATATGTAGCTGGAGTCAACAGCCTGTAAGCTTAATTTAGTAAAGGGAAAACAAGAAGATCAAATAAAGTTAATTTGCCAAAATGTTAAATTTATCCTTTAATTAAATTTTTTGTCACAAGTTTATCACATGCAGGTCTTTGGAGTTCTAACTGAGGTCAAAATAAACCTTATAAAGAAAGGTTAGTAAAGCAGACACACACACACAACAAAAAACTCAAAATGTGCATGGCAAATTGAAACTGTGGAAACCTGAAAGACCACTTCAGAACAATCCCCATGCCCTGCCGTAAGGAATCTTCATAATGCATATAAAGTGTGTCAGTTGTCAGCATGTTTCATTCCAAAACTTTTGATGAGTTTATTTGCCAGACTTGATTCTGATTGAGCATATCACTGATATTTAGGAATATTACTATTAGTGGTTAGGTAACAGAGGAGTCCTCAGAGTCAGCTGCAAATATGAAAGGAGGGTCTTATTATGGACACAAAATTAGTGTTTTGAATCTGACCTAAATACTTTTAGAAAGGAAGCTCTTGTGTATGTTTAATTAGTTTAACAGTGCTGACAGGTTGATGGAGGTAACTTTTAAAACTTAAAATACAAAAATGTCAGAGGGGCTTTTTAAAATTTAAACAATGTATTTTTTCACTGTCTGATATCCAACAAAATTCATACTTATGCTCGGGAGTTTTTAATATCTTTCATTCTAATTAGTTTATCAAAAGGAGAACTGAACACTGCTAAGACATTCAACTCTATGGTCAAGTAAGCTGGTTGCCACTTACATTGCTTAATACCATTTTGGCTTTTATAGAGTTCCATGTTCATTTTAAAGATAATCAAGTCAATTATATGCATTTAATTCATTTTTTTTAAAGGAAAGCCTAATTATGTTAGCCATTTCTTATGGCAGGAAGCTTTTTTTGTCATTCTGTAAATAAATGTCACTTTTATGAGAGCATTGCAGAAATGTGCAGGAGTGCATCTGTTTCAAAGTGAGCAGTTTCAGTTTATACTTAACTTGTGCTTTCCAGAAAATGAAATGAAAACATACTCACACACACACTGGGGAAAATGGCCTTGGGCAGAAAGCACACTAGTGATCATGACGCAATATCTGGATGCCTTGCGTGAATTCACACACAGACAGCAATTTATACCGTTAGACCAACTGCGAATTAGTTCATGACAACTGTGATTTTGTAAATGAATATGATTTTGCTTTTCTTTCCTTTTAATGCAAACTAATGCATATTAATTTACATTTAACTCTGCACTTGGATTGAATTGGATCTGTGGCTCAACCTAGACACTAAAGAATATGCCTTTGTTTGATCTTTGCTCCTCACAGAATTGACAAAGAAAACAGGAGGCATCACTTGCGCAAACGTTTGAGCTGTTGAGTTCTGGACATTGACACAGGTTACCTTTAAGTGCACCTACTGCAATTACTTACCATCCTTTACCTTAACTCCCTCATTTGCAAGATCATTGAGTATCGATTAACACTACCACATCAAACACACTAAAGAGACACTTAGGTCACACCCTGGTTCTCTACATGTCAAACAGGTTCCTAGGTGTGTGGTGCATTTCTTGTAAGAATACTGTGATAGACTGTTTCTACATCTGTAAGGGCATTTGCAACCCTGCATATTGAAATCTACCAGTGACTGTCTTCATGACTGCAGACAACTGGATTCACATGAAAGGTACAGAACCTTTATGTTTTGCAGAGAGATGCAGATACTGTGGCACTACAAGTTAATGTTTGCCTATGTCTTTTCAGTTGATAACAATAAACAACATCAAGAAACAAGTCAATCTGGCTGGAGTTTAGAGGCTGGAAATCAATGCAATCAATGGCAGTTCGTGCCACAAAAACCTGATTTCTGCACTCTATTGAAAACAGAACTTTTATGCACGGCTGAAATGAAAATGATTGGTCTTAATCTTGAGGCAAATCAAGAGAGGTAACAGATAGAATCATTCAAACTATGCAGCTCCTTAGAATTAACATATATCATGTATTGAGCAATGGAGCCACTTTAGACTCACTGACAAAAAAGATACACAAGAAGACATCACCGTATATGGAACATAAATAGAAACAGAGTCAGGAGCACAAACATATATGTATGCATGTATGCATGTATGTATGTATGTGTGTATGTATGTATCTCTCTCTCTCTCTCTCTCTCTCTCTCTCGTGTGTGTGTGTATATATATATATATTTAATTTTGTCTTAAATTATTTCAGCCTATTTTTTTTTACTTCTCTTGTCCAGAATGCAAATTTCATCGTATCCATTTGAGAGTTTTCTCTTCTTAAGTCATAAGTATTAAGTCATCATGTACAAGGCACTTATTCTGCTGAAAATATCATTTAAAGACTAATTAACGTGATATTGTCAAGCTACTTACTTTTGATTCGTACTTCGAGGCCAAACACTTTTGTTTACAGCAAGTTTCTGAATGTAGGCTATATTTCAAGTAGGTAAAAATAATGAATAAACTCTGTCACATTAGTTAGGATAGTTTTTCATGAAAAGAGCTTGAAATTTTGATGTAGATGTTTAGCTGAGATACCTTCTGAACTTTTGCGTCAAACTAACCTTTGTATGCAATGCTTTCCTGGCAGCGGTGCACCTGTAGTAAAAAAAAAAAAAAAAAAAACAGGAGCAAACTGCAGAGTAGGTGCTCCTGTCCCCGCTCCCCCCCTGGGCGGATCTTTGCCGCTCCTCTCCACTCCCCCACTGATGAGTTCAGTATTTCAGCAGGAACGGTTCTTCAGTTCACGCACGTGGAGAGAGTACTACTGCGGCAGCCGTTCCACGCGCGCTCGGTCCACTTTATGACTGCTTTTGTCTTGTTATGTCTCGAGCCCAATGTTGTCAGCAGCGGCACGTTTCACTCACTTTTCAGAGCCGTCGCGCGGAAGAAGACTTTTGTAAAGCTAAAGACTTTGAGAATGAGTCCTGCATAACTTCGGGCATTGTTGTTATCTACCCCCTCCTTTCTCTCTCTTCTCCCCCTCTCCCGCGCTCTCTAAGTGAAGTCATTGCACATAAGTATGGTAGATAAAGGCCCCTTGTTGACTTCTGCCATTATTTTTTACCTGTCCATTGGGGCAGCAATTTTTCAAGTCCTGGAGGAGCCCAATTGGAAGAAGGCTGCAAGGCAGTACAGTGCCGGGAAGGATAAAATACTTGAGGACTATCCCTGTCTGACGAAAGATGATTTGGACAAAATTTTAGAGGTATGGACCTTTTTAAACTAAAAAATTTCCTGTTGCACTTAAAAAAAAGTCCAACTGTAAACCAATGCGCTGTGCAATACTGCAATGCGCGCTCATTTCAGTCCACATTGGGATGAATTGGAAGTGAATCATCCAATCAGTGTATGAACTTGTGTTGCTGCTGCAGCTGTCTCTGATCTGAATGGGCTGACATTAGCTGGTATGTTAACTGGTATGTGAGCTCTTTTATCGACCACTGAAAAGCTCCAGAGGAATGAAATGTAGCCAGTGCATGGTTCATCTTAGCGGATGAACACACCCACACTTAGTTTATGAGCTTGAAGGCATAAACTTTAAAACATAACGGCAAACACGTCATGTTGGAAATGGTCATTAAAGTACCCTGATTGTTACATATTCCTCAGAAAGTCTAGCTCTTTATTTGGTATTGTCTTTGGTGTGGTTCCTTTGTTCACCTGATTTGATAATTATTTTATTACTTAGCTGAGTTCATTCTCTGTTGTAAAACTTCATTTTATGTTGTTGTAGCAGAGGTTATGATAGTAGGTAGGAGGCCAGTCTGTGACCTCAGCCGTTAAAAGGCTGCAGCTCGTACATGGTGTTCCATTGCCAGTTTTCTTGTCGAGATGACAATTCCTCAACTGGTGATGCCATTGACCTCTGTGGTTTCAGATTCATAGCAAGTAAAGACTTGCTATGAGCTTACCCAATCATAAGTTGGTTTTTTTTCACATTTTGTAAAATGTGGATCCTTTTTGACCTTGATTCTTGACTTGGAATGTCTGAGATGCATGAGTGTGACATGCAGACATGGTCTCATCGGGTCAGGATTGATTTGTGCTTGCAGATTTGTTTTTTGATCTTTTCCTCTCTTTTTTTTTCTTTTTTGCTTTTTGTACTTGCATGTATGACAAGAAACATGCCTCAACCTGTTCCCCTCTTTTTGGCCCACATCAGTATTAGGAAGATTTATTACCCCCGGCCCCCCTTCTGCTTTCCGTCTGCTTTCCTTCTTGTGTTTTTTTTTTTTGGGGGGGGGGGGTTGCCCATTAACCTCCCCCCATTCATTGCATCTCTGTAGCAGCATAATCCCTACAAAAAGCCCAGTCTGTTTCTGAATGTGGCCAGAATATGATGTTTTTTGGAGAGTGTGGAAGTTTCCTTCAGATAGCTACAGCTGAAAGAGCTCTGACTTTGGTTGAACGAGAGGCGGCCCCACTGAAACTGAAAGCTTTCCTGCTCCTGGGGGACAAAGACCACATAATACCACCTGTGGGGATTCAATGCACTTTGAAAAGATAATATAAAATCACAATGCAGTTCTTAACCTTTTCCCTAGTCAGACAATCATTTGTGCAGTCCTGTTATTATCATGCTAGAGTTTATCAGCAGTAGTCCACCAGTATTTTTCCTCTGTTGGTGTTTGCCAAGACACCTGCTGCGAAGGCTTTGGAATCATTATATTAAATCAGATAAATATTCAGTTTCATCCTTGAATTGTCTTTATCAGCCAAGAAGCAGAGATTCTATCAGGTTTCCATTGTGGAAACTTTTCTGAACTTGTTAATGAAAAAATATATTAGCAGGCTTAACAAGAGTGGGCAACACTTGTAAAAGTTAGTCTTCTCAGTTTTATTAACAAGTGTTTACTATTAACCGTAGAACCCTTGAAGTGGTCACGGTTTACAGACTGGATTTTACGCTCCATCAATTTTGGCCCTTCAGAAACTGTTAAAAAAGTTCATTGAGTGGTTTGGCTTCATATTATCTCTACTGCAAATAAAAATTCAGCACTGGGAACGTCCTTATTGTTGCATGAAATGTTATCAGCTCTGCTAACAGTTAGATGACTGACCAACCGTTGTCTAATTGTTTCACTGACTGTCACGCACAACAAAGAAGAACAGCTAGTCCTCACACAGTGTTGAACGTGAACATGTGGTGATAGAAAGAAAAAACAAACCAACCCCAGCCGAGAATATCATGACCCAGAGTCAGATGTCATCTGTATTGATTAAAAACTGTGACCAGTAATTCAAACTTTAGATTTTTCCTTAGAAAATGAAGCTTCAGGATCTTAGATTTCACTCTCTGCATTATTCCCCTGTTGCACATGACTTTAAAAGCAGTGCGTCAGTGCGTCACATGTGGAAAGTAAAACGTGGCCCCTGGTAAGAATGAAAATCGCAAATGAATGAAGTAGCACTCTGTTTTCAGGGACAGCTAACTTGGTCATGTGAAGCAGGGTGCTGTCCAGTGGCAGCTTGGTTGAAATAGCAAAGTCTTTCTTCCCCTTTTGATATGCACTTTAAAAAAAAGAAAAAAGGAAGAATTTGCTCTGATGCCATAGAAGGTAACATTGTATTTTAATGTCACAAGCTCTGGTTTAGGCAATAAAGTATGAGACACAAATGTGTGTCTCTATTGTTACTTCAATTAGATTTGCTTCAGACCCAGATTGTTGCATGTAGTGTACGCTGTCAGCACAATGTGAGACTGTCGCCATTTAAATCAGCGTACCAATTGCAACCAATCTCCAGTGTTCTGGAGATTATTAGCACTGACTGTGCAACAAGCCCATAGTTTCAGTTGAATGCAGTGTATTTAAATGTTTATCAGCTCTGCAAAGGGGTTGGAGAATAAGGAAAAATACCATATGTGATGTTTAATGAACAAGTCTTTCAATCTCATGCGGTATTAACAGCCTAATTAAAACAGCCACACACAAATCTTTTAATGCTGTTATATGTTCTGCCTAACAGATGTGAAAATCCTTTCACTGTCTGGGAATTTTACAGCTTGCCCGTTCATGTCTTTATCAAATCCAGAATGAGCTGTAAAATGGACATACGTTGCCACCACTTTGTCTTAATCAACATCTGCTTCTTCTTAATGTGAATTTGTGTCGGTGTCGGTGTTTTGCATTGGGATAAAACATGCAAACGGCATCCCAAACCTTTCCAGATTCCGTGTCTTAGGTATCTCTGTGGGAAATCTTTGATTGGGGTGCACAGTGAAATCTCAGCATTGTTTTTCTGGCCAGTTGTTTACAACCCATCCGTCTCATATCAGAAATCAATACATGACATGGAAGAGCATGAGTGACTTCATTCTTTGTGAGTTTTTCAGTCCCTCGAACAAACAGCTGTTGCCGTGCTGTGCTTGTACATGCATTAAGTGGAAAAATACCCAGAAACTCGTATGCTGGGCCGCCAGCTGTCCTGATAACAGCTGGAGTTTGGAGTTTTTCACCAAAGTAAGGGAGTCCTTTACATGGGGAGTGTGGCACAGACCCTATTTTCATCATTGGATTTGTGTGCAACATGTGTTTTTATATGTATTTCTGTTTGTGGGGCCCCACAGAGTGATTATTTAACGTAAATGCATATCAAGCTGTTGTTTTTTGTTTTTTGTTTTTTTTTACTACTTTGTGCTTTTATTATGGATGTATAACTAATGGATGGATTGGTTACAACTTGCTACTTTTGTCATCATGTCACTTTTGGTCTGTACCAGTCATAGCCTTCAGTGATACTTTGCATCATTTTTGCCAAGTACCATTTCTTTTTTTTTTTGAAGATGATGATATGCGTATAAGGTTACTCATTATGTACAGTTTACTAATCCTGGCACAAGCTGTATCATATTAAGGGCTGTTGATGTCAAACAGTGGGGAAAAATGTACTTTGCAACTCCCATTGTGAAATCTTTAAATGCCTTTTTTTTTTGCCCAGTAGTCCAAAACAAAAAAAATAATCAACTTATTATTTCAGGTCTAATTTATATTTAGCAGAAATGTTTTTTTATGACAGAATATTTTGGGCAGTGATGAATCAACTTCAACCGAAGGTGCTAACTTTAAAAAGGCAAGCATGTCAATCTGACTCTATTTTTCTAATACTCTGGTAATCAAGTCTACCAATACTGAGTGTAAGTCAATTCCAAGTTGTTGTTTTTTTACGGTGGTTGGGTAGTTTTTTGATCTGTAGTTTCATTTTTATTTACCTGAACATTTTTTAGATGAACTTGTCCTCATTACATTTGTCCTGCACCGTTTTTTCTATTTTTTATTTAATAACTGACTATGATGGTGCTTTCGTTTAAAGTCAGTGATTCTCGTGTCCTTTGTAGTTTTTTCAGTACTGTGTGGGGGTGAAATTACCTGAGATTTTTTATTTTATTTATTCCAGTCTATTTATTTCATTAATTTTATTTCAGTAAAAGAACAGTAAAGCCATGTTGGTAGCCTTTGTCTGATATCCAGTGAAGCCAGTTTAACAGCTTCCTCCTGAACTGGTCTGGGCTCAGTATGACACAAAGTGTCTTTGTCCTTCTCCCCTGGTGGTTGTGCTTTTTGCCTTGTTCTGGGGGTCATATGTGACCTAAAGCAATCAGGAGTTGACCAGTGGCTGACCCTTTAACCTCTTAAGGACCTCGTGCATTGCAGAACCTGTTAAGTAATGAGCATCTTTTCACAAGTTAGCGCTTTGTACACTTTTTACTTCTCCTCTCTGGCCTTTGTTGGTGCAAGATAAGACAGTTAGTATGAAGCAATACAGAACATTTATGGATTTGCAGTAACAGTTAAAATGTTACTTTTTAAGTCTGCTTTAGTTTTACAGGTTATGTCCCTTGTCCTCTATATAAGTGACATTGAAGGAACAGCACTCATTCCCATGATTTAACTTGCACTCTGCCCTCATTGTATTCCTTTGAATCAGCGTTTTTTATGTGTTAAACATCAGAATTTTTTATCTGGCAGACAGACTGTGAACATGTGCAAAGAACCCTCATTAGCTTGAATAAGATGCGGAGCTGAGCACGCAGTCAGACCACAGACATGACGCACAAACATTATATTTGTCACTTTTTTTTTCACTTTTTCCAAACAAACAAACAAACCTCAAATGCCCCCAAAACGTCATTCATAGCTACTGGGGGAAAATATTTTAATTGCTGCAGCAGAGGAATTCATGAATCAGTCATTTTTAGAGGACTTCACCAAAAGCAGTCTATTAATTGAATTTTAAACCCACTTTCATGTAATACTTGTGCAGCTGTGTTTTTGTGAATGCCTTATCACTTTCCATTTGTACGGTGGTTCACCAGTTGAACATTTTTTCTGTGGGTAGATTTAAAAAGCCAACAGACGCTGTTTATCAAGTTTCCGACATAACCTACTTTCAGCTTGATCACCGTTTAGATAGATATTTCTTTTCTTTTCTTCTATATTTTATTTTCCCCATATTTTTGCTTACTTTGTGCAATAGCCAATTCTAACTGTTGTAGGGTAAATGGAGGCCAACATTTTCTTCCTTTCTGTTTGCAGGTAAGCTGTTATATCTGTACAGCTGTAATGTTTACTGGTTAATCGGATCAATCTATCAGAGCAGTGTTATGCAGTTGTGGAGTATCAAAGGTTCCTGTAATCAGCTTAAGCCGAATAATATTATTGCTTCAACAACTGACGATAGCAAGGTTACGCAACCAATAATTATGGATCATGTGGACTGTCAGGAGAACTGTCAAATAGGAACGTGCGTAAACAGTACGGTTGTCCGTAAGAGTGACGTTTTTTTCTCCTTAATTTCTAGTCATGGTTTGAAGATAAACTTGGTTTCCATTGCTGTCATCTTCAAGCCCAACAGAGGAACTGTGTTGTTTCAGCAGACAAAAGACTGGCCTCCCCTTGTGCTGGTAATTACAGAGCACAATTGTCACAGACCTGTTATTATTAAAGAACCAAGCATCTTCTAGTACTTTAGGGATTATGTGTATTTTACCAACCCCTGCATGCACACACACCAGTCCCGTTTCCCTGAGCATTTAGAGAAGAAGTTTGGTGTGTGTGTGTGTGTGTGTGTTTAGGGGGGGTTCATTGTCCCACAACACATGGCGAGTGTTTGTGAATTCCCAATTGGGGGAGGGGGGTTCTGTTGTGGCTGATCAAGCACACACATGGTTAGGATGGTCAGGAATGATTGATTAAACATTTTCCATGTCCTTTGGATGTCAACACTAAAACTTCCTTGCAAGAGAAAGCAGATGTATTCCATACTGTAGGTGGTGAGAAAAAATGGGGTAAACAAAAAATATCTTTTTTTAATTTCTAATTACATATTTAGTCCCGCCATGGACTTTGAAAAACTAAAGAGAAAAGAACTTAGGCAATAGTGACAACTAAAGAACCACCTGATGCCTTTTTAATCCGAACACCATCATGTGATTATGAAATAGCTGTTTAGGGATGCAGCACTTGCCTTCCTGTTTTCCTACCAATGTAAGCAGTGGTTGGAACTATAAAGCCCTCAGGTTAACAGCAATTCTCCAGGGTGACTGAGTGTCGGTTCAGTTCATCAGTACCAGTAGAGATACCGTCAACATGTCACAGGAAGGATGTGGCGGAAGAAATGGAGCTTACATGTAACAACATCCTGTCTTCCTTTATCTTATTGAGATTGAACTCATAAACTTGCTAGTTGATTGCATCCACCCATCACACCTTAAATTAGCTTAATCTGAATTGGAGCTTATACTTATTTGTGTTATTTGAACATCTTCTTCTTCAGGTGGTGTCTGATGCTGCAGGCCAAGGTGTAACAATAACTGGCAGTAAGACCTTTAACAACTGGAACTGGCCAAATGCTGTTATCTTTGCTGCCACTGTTATCACCACTATCGGTAAGTACTCTTGCATGTTCAGCAGTGACAAATCTAGTTCAGATGGAAAATAAACTATTTTTAAGTTGTTTTGTCAAACTGTACTTGAGTGTTTGAGAATATGAGTAATGTTACAGCACAATTTTGCACAGAGCCAACAGGAAGACTGAAAAAATGTCTTAGTTTATTCCAAACTAAAGTTCAGTGGGGAAGAAAGAGGTAACACTTTATCTGTAGACTGACATGACATAATCATTATTATGACACCTTAACATGATCATAAACATGAAGGATTCTTTGAATGCTTGCTCACTGTCATTAAGTGTCATTTGGCAAATGATGTCACTTTTAAATAAATTAGGAGTTGACATTGTAAGAGATGTCTTTGTTATCACGGCTTGACATTAACCTAGACAATATAACCTGTTGTAAACATGCCATAGCTAGCTTAATTAAATCTAAATCTAAATCAAAACTTTCAAGCTTTTTAAGCTTTTGTCACATTAATTACACTGTCATATCAGGTTGGTTTTGATGCTAGCTACAAGGGAGCACTTTAAGGCTAGTGAATATCTTTGTTTACCCTAACCACAGTGGTACAGCAGTAATTTGCACTTGTTACCTAGTATTATTATGCTGTCAAATGCTTTTGTCACTGTGTCCTCAGCTAACAACATACAGCACTACACTTTGAAGCTGTCATTTAGATCAGATGAAATGCAATAAGACCAGTTTGACGACAGAGAACAGGAGTTTTAAAAGGTGCTAAAGAAAGATAACAGCTAACTGCTTCTCTCTGTAGCTAGCTGCTTTTGGTAGCTAAGTTGACTGTAGGTCTTTTGGCGACCTGAAAGATGGTTTCAGTCCATTTTGACTTTGGCACTTGGCACCTTGGGAATTAAGGTCTTGCTTAGAGTATTGAATTTAATGAGCTCATTACCAGTTCACATTACTGACATGCAATTTAGAGCAATAAACCACAAATTAAGTACACTAACAAAAGCATTGCAGTAGCTGGGGGAGGAGGGGGCTGGCTTTGCAATGCTTGAGGCTTTGATATATAAAGCAGCTCAAAAGAGACTACCAGTTGTGTGGTGCAATCCTGATTATGAGACTAAAACTAGACAAACAATGACTTACTAAAAGCAGGTAGATTTGTACAATCTTTTTTGTGCTGTCCATCTTTTATCAGACTCAAGACTCATTTGACAGAATGAATGGAGGATTAATGGTTTTGATTTTCTTTTGGTATATGGTCAGAACTAAATGGTTGAGAGAGGCACAATTTTTATAGATAACTGCAAATGTGGCACGACTGTGTCTAAGTGATGCGGGGTTTGAGCAGCGGAGAGCTCTCTAATGTTACAGAGATGTTTATTAAAGCAAACAACTCAAAACCCACCAGGTGGATTACTGGGCTCTTGTATCTAAGCACATAAATAAGACAGCTCAATAGAATGCATAAAGCAAAAGTGGGAAAAAGAACTGGCTTTGAAATCTTCCCACAGGAATGGATTCTTATCATCACTCCCAGATGACCACTACAGACTCACAGAGTTGAAGAGACTTAAAGTGGATGAACTATGTCAGATTTTTCATAAACTCTAATGTAAAATCAAAACATACTGGGCTTAAGATTCAGTGCTGGAGACAATGTGAGCACAGAGCACATCTTTTGGTCTCGTCCCTTTTTACAGCCTTTCTAGGGTGATTTTCAAGTTGCCATCAAGAGTATTTAAAAAATTTGATATGCAGTTTACTTGTGTTTCGTTACTTAGGAAACAGGCCTGAGGATCTGAATACCAGAGACAAATATTTACTAAAAATTATCATGGTAGCAAGCACATTGGTTTCTTATAGAGCTTCCTTTCCTAAAAGAATGGATTGGTATTGTAGAGAGAATATACAGAATGGACTATATGACATTTGGTTTTAGACTATTGAGAGAAAGGGGAGATGGGTTTGGGGCTGCACGGCATACATACCTAATTATCAAAGGCCTTACAACTGAAGCTGTAGCAGATGCAATATTGAAACATGAAAGTGAAAGTAAATGAAAGTATACATGTCTATGTCTAATAACACCTGTCTGAACAATTCCATTTATCTAAGTGACCTCATGTATATATTTTTATGACTGTGACATGTCAGTCTTATGCACACCCCTTCAAATAACGTGTCACTGAAAAATCTGTTTTGTTGGGGCAGCTCTGGTTACAAGGTTTTTTTCCTTTTGCTTTTTACTCTACAGCCAGACTTAAGAGACATAGTTGGACATAGCTGATACAACCTAATTACTTTGTTTCCCCTTATAATTTTTTTAAAGGGTATGGAAACATTGCCCCTAAAACGTCAGCAGGCCGTGTATTTTGCATCTTCTACGGGCTCTTCGGTGTGCCGTTATGCCTTACCTGGATCAGTGAGCTAGGGAAGTTCTTTGGTGGCAGAGCAAAGCACCTGGGCCAGTTCCTAACCAAGAAAGGATTTTCACTGGTGAGTAAATAGGTGCTTTTTGTTTTTAAACTTTTCCGGAAAAGTACATGAATCTCTCTGTGGTGTCACACAGCCTTCACCTACAGCAAAGTTGTTGTTTGGTTTTCTTTTCCAGAGAAAGGCACAATTTACCTGCACAGCTATTTTTCTCCTCTGGGGTGTGCTGATCCATTTAGTCCTTCCACCTTTTGTATTTATGTCCCAAGAGGGTTGGACATATGTTGAAGGCTTGTACTTCTCCTTTGTCACCTTGACCACAATTGGTTTTGGAGACTTGGTGGCAGGTAAGCTGAGAAATAATTACATTTATTGATTAACTTAAATCAATTTTAATCAAATTAAGCTACACAGATATTCTTTTTGACCAAAAAAATTAAACCAGACAAGAACTTGGTGATTTTAAATTATCTTTGACTATGTTGTTTGTTTTTGCAGGTGTGGAACCAACTAAAGAATACCCAACTCTTTACCGTTACTTTGTTGAGGTGTGGATTTATCTAGGCCTGGCCTGGCTGTCTTTGTTCTTTAATTGGAAGGTGCGGATGGTGATTGAGGCCCATAAGGCGCTGAAGAAACGCCGCAAGCTACGCAAGCTCTCTCTTGATGAGCTCCGGCACTACAAAGAGTCTAACAAAGCTGCTCCTCGGTTGCCACCCACTCCTAATGATGTCAACATCTTCAGCTTCCTGTCCAAAAAGCAAGAAGGCTACAATGACTTGATTAAGCAGATTGGCTCCAGAAAGGATGGCAGAAGTAGTGTTAATGGTATCAACACCATCAATAAATCCAAAGAGATTGGTCGGTCTAAGAGTTGCAATGATGCTCCCATGTTTAATAATCACACCATCCTAAATCTGGACCGTTCACCACGCCAAAAGAGACGCTATAGTTTCAGTGACCGCGTCACTGTTGCTTTGTCAAAGTCCAAAAACTACCTCTTGGGCTCAGATAACGGTTTGCTGCTTACAGAGGACCATGTAGAGGGCGACCTAGAACTTGATCAGGACCAAATGTATGAGAACCAGCTTGACAAGGACGTCGATCTTGAGAACGGAGGAGTGGGAGATTTGGGAGCAGGTGGTCGAAGGACTTGGGACTCTAAAGATTACCATCCTTTAACATTCCAAAATGCAAATATTACTTTTATAGATGAGGAAAACTTTCTCAGCAATAACTTGGAGGAGGAGGAAGGTGATGAGGACGACGACGATGATGACGATGATGATTCTAAAGCAAAATTATCGATCACTACATGTGATGAAAACATTGAAATGAACTCAAAGGAGGAACAGAGTTCTGAATCTGAAGGGTCTGTGTTCACTAGCGACTGTTCAGAACACAGCCACTCCTATGAGAAGCTTGTGGAGGAATATGCAAAGGAAGAAAACACAGACTCTTGATCTTCTGTTGCTGACTTGTCAGTATTGAAGTATATAAAAATTCTGATATGATTTTTGAAAAAGAATATTAAGAGGGGAACTGAAAGACTGCAAATACTGAACAAATGTTCTGTTCTTAGTTGAGAGATGAAAATCCACATCACTTTGACTATTTTTTTGAGTGGAGCTTCCTATAAACCCTTGAACAAATATGTCCTACATCTCGATGTGGACTATAGAGCATGACATGTAACCCAGCGAGTATTTAACAACTGCTCTATTTATGTCTTTTGTATGTTTTGATCTTTGTATATGCCACCATTTATTTGTATTGTTCAAATCAATAACTGTTTTCCACAAATCATTTTTATAAGATATGTGTGGAAATGTAAATGACTTTCAGTAGTTCATTCTGCGTATTCACCATATTGGTGTGTTTATAATATTTATTAAAATGAAGGACATAGTAACTTATAGTCACTGGCAACATGGGTTGTCCCATTGCACAATTCTACCAAATGAGGACAGTTCAAAGTCCATTTCAGTACAGACTGTCTTTTCAAACCTGAGCCGAACATTTGTCCTTTAAGAAAATTCAAATGAAGGAGGCTAAGGGCTAATTCTCCCTCTGTTTTTCCCTGACGTTTCTTTTATGAAGGTTCATTGTGAGTTGTTGTGTCCAAGATTGCTCTTTATTTTGACTGTAAGCAACAGAATTGTGACTGCACTAGAGGTCAGAAGTGATACATAAGCTGCATGCAGGAGTCTAGAGCCAACCAGAGAAATCTAAAAAAGGAAAATCATTTATTTTACATACAGAGAAGCATTAACGGAAAAATCAGAATGTCCTGCCAACAAGACACTCTTAAGTTTTGTTTTCCTTTTATGAACAACTCTGTTCCAAAGTGCTGCTGCTGCTGCAAAAAAAAAAAAAAAAAAAAAAAATGTGCTTTGGAAATGATCCTCCCATTGTTACATGCATTAGACACCTGGATTTTGTGAGGGCGTACAGTACTGAATTGATGTGTTTTGCTGCTGGCAGCATGTCAGGCATTGATCTGTGGTTTTTTGGGCCATGGCAGTGCATAATGGGAATGAAACTTTCACAACAACTATGATCTCACTTTTGTCTCTTTAGCACCTTCCACTTCATTGTATTTGCCATGTAAATATTGGCTGAGAGCCCATCAGTAGTCCTAAACACAGCTTTGCTCAGGACGTGGCCTTGCTACTCATGTTTGCCTTTTGGGGCTCGCACTGGTGTTTATGACTGAAGTACCGCTTCTAACAGGCAGGCAAGGTCAACTTGTAACAGATCGATGCTCTCTTGACGTGTGCTCTGGTCATGAGACATAGTCAGCAGTATTGGTGATCTAAATTACTGTAAGAGTTTCCCCCATGGTTTCATGTGAACACACATCTTTTGTCATGTATCAGTAAATATATGCTTTTGGGTGAAAATGCCTTAAATCCATTGCAAAATAGAGGGACAAACTGTACAATGTAACATCTGTTCATTGTACTCATAATGATTTATTAAAAAGGTGAAATCTTTCACACTTGGTGCCTCTTATGTTTTCTAATCTCCCTGTCTTTTCTGTTATCACAGGGCCAACACTGTTTATGTGACTATCTTTTCTCTGGTTTTCACTGGTTTTCAATGATGTGTCAGTGCAGTATTGTAACGCAGCCATGGTACTTTTCTGAAGTCTGAGGTGAATTTAATGCAACTCTCTTGATTATTAATTTAGAGCAGGTTAAGCTGTTTTAACCCATTTTCCCAAATTTCCTTCTGATGTTGCTCCACTGTGTAAAACTCCAGGACAGTTATTTTTAGTTGTCTTTTTTATGACTTTTTGTCTTTTAAATTATTTGTTTGTAAATTTTTTATGTATGAATTCTGAACAAAACTGTATATTTCATGTAAATAAATTTAATTAAAAAAAAGTGTGTTTGAGATTTGTAACTAACTAAACCTGCACTCTGATGACTCCTTTTACACTTAAAATTCTGTTTGAGCAGTGTTTTTACTTTAGTAAGGATGCTGACAGCTGTGAATTTGTGGATACCCACACTTTTTTATATATATTAATATATACTATAATGTGGAATCTGCATACACTCACATGTATCACACGTGCATGCTATGAGCATCACAACAATACATTTGTTATTTTTGCTGAACAATATGAAAAACAAACTAATTGGTGTGTGTGTGAAATCTATAACAGAAAGGCAATGTTGGTTAGTTAACTTTGATTCAGATTCAATATATATTTGATGGGCTGCTTTGAAAGTTTATGCTAACAATCATGGGATGATCTCTTGAAGACTCTTCTAGTGTCAATACGTCAAAATGTCAATTCATCTAACACTTTGACTTATGGGCAAATACTTGCTAAATTGTTGACTTTCAAATCAGCCTCACTTTATGTCAAGTGCTAAATAACATGTGCATGCTAACGTGGTACAGTTAGATAATGATCATGATAACTGTACCTGCAAACATTTAACAACACAGCATACTGATGGTACAACCTAGTATAAAGCACCTTATCATTTAAAAGAAATAACCATTTCAGGGAGGGTCGAATCAAAGAAACTAGTGGCTTGTGCTATGGACACTACAGGGACATGTTTTTTGACAGTTTGACTCATATTAGAGGCCAAAGATTAAGATGGGCCAGATTCTTGGGTATCTACATAAGGCTTCTTTTTAGGTTTATGGTTTCTTTAAAAAATATGGAATTAAGTATGTCTTTAGTATGAAATATGTATACTGGGATGTTATTGTACAGTCAAACATGTATAACTAAATTTAACTTTTAGTCACATCTAAATTCAAAATTTTACTAAAATTGCAAGGTAACCCTATGATGTAATCTACCGTACCTGCAGACACTTGCCATTTACTGCGGTCTTTGTTACAAAATAAGAATCTTTAATCAGTGTCAAGTTGTTGTGTAAATGTATGTTGTGGACTTTGTGAAAAACACCTGGTGTTGGTCATTATTCAGTGACAGTGACAAACTTCAAGGTAATGCTTTTTACACAAGTGATCCAGGATGCTAAAGAAGAAAGCTGGTGTTTAAACACAGCCTTATTAACAACACAGGGAAACAATGGGTATTATTCTATACTAACAGTGAATTCCTGCATGTCGTTTGTGCTTGTTTGAAAGTTACCTGAAAAGTTTATCTTAGAGTATCAGTTAATGATTGGAATGCGGGTGAGTGTGGAGCCGTCGGAGCCAGGCTGTTGACATATCCAGAGCTGTCAAAAAGACATGAGATTAGCGTGTGCATACATAACAGTCCATTGTTGTTGCCACAGGCTGAAAATGAATACCACTGTCTCAATGGGTTTAGCAGAATAACTTTCCCTGGTTACACTCTGAGTGAAGAATTGAGCTCAGACACATGTCAACATTAACCATTCATATGCTGTTAGGAAATAAGAAAATTAAACAGCAGCACTTCTTGGATTTTTTTTGTTACTTTCTGAAATACTTACACGATGCTAATGCCTCTCTCTTTAATGACATGTAAAACTATGATTCAAAATTTAAAAATCTGCTTTGGAAACATAAGTATTTCATTTTATGTCAACTATGAGTGTTTCAGCAGAGTGGGCGGTGTAAGAGAAGCTTTGACCTCACAAACGTTAACTCGACTGATGATGGTTACTGGAACAAGCTGAAGAGAGGGCTCACTGTGAAATATGCTGAGCCTGGTGGAAACTAGAATGTCTCCTGTTACTGCGGGATTCCAGGCACAACATAAATCAACCCTCTTTTGAGTCTGCATGTTCCAAAGTGTGATCCAGTGTGAACAGACAAATACTGGAGTTGTTCTTGTTTAGTGATCCCCAACAGGTTTACTATTTTCTCAAGTCCAACTATATTTTTGGGCATATTTGTACCTCTGTTACAGCCAGACAGTGAAAGAATGGGAGGTGACAGGAAATGATCAGAGAAAAAAATGCCACAAAGGTCCTTGGCTGGTCTGAAATTGATCATGTTGCCATTCATAGTTGTCATTCTCAGAGCAAACAGCTACAATAAATCTAAGCCAAAAAAAAAGGAAAAATAGAGTGACTGGACAAGGGAAAAACATATACATATATTTAAATTAGTTGTCAAAGAAACCCCCTAAAAACTTGGTTTAACATCACATGTGCATTTTATTTAAGCAGTAGCATTCTATTTTGAAATGACCAATAACCCCTTTCACACAGCTTTTCCAAAGCGGTAACATTACAGATTTGGGGTTATTGTTGTTCACCTCTGATTTGGCAGCAATTTAGAATCAGCAGGTAGCAACAGAGTCTTTGGTAGCTGCTGATTTCAAGAAGAAGAGGAAGAAGATGAAGAAGAAGAAGAAGACTAAGAGGAAGAGGAAGAGCAATTTAAAACATCTATGCACTGGGCACTTCCTCTAGGCAGAGAACAAGCTCAACTGTAATAAAACGGGCTTGGTAAATGACTGAAATTGACATGTTATGTAGGTGTTAATGTATAGAAAGTTGTGCCTTACCTGAGTTTTACACAAAACACTAGACAATAATGCTGTCGAATAACATTTCAAGTATCTTTAAGTTCAACAACACAGGCTTGCTATCTACAATCACACACTTGAACAGCTATATGCCAGCATTGCCTGGTTCAGTGAAAGGTAACAAAGGCTATGCAAAGACAGGTCTTCATGCAGTGGTTCTATAAGATAACTGTGTAAAAAGTGTTAATGCAGCAAATGACAAAAAGACTTTGGGGAAGAGTTTTCCTGTGTTGATGAACTTAAAATCATTTATATCTGACTGCAGTTTCTCTCTGCCTCATGGAGCTTTTTTTTCCTTGTTTCAACTCATGTTTTATCTGTCAAACCTCAAGTTTACTGTTTTAGTTCACTTTCATCTCTCTTACAGGGTTGTTTTCAACCAAAGCAAGCAGGTCTTTTCAGTGACAAATTTCTAAAAGCCTACTATACACCACCTGCTCATCACCAGAGTTCAAACTAAATTAACTGGCAAGCTTAATCAAGCATGTAGCAGCTTTAGAGCCAGAAAATTCATCCAGAGGTCAGTAAAATACAAAAAAAGAGGTTGCAGAAGGTGATTATTGGATTTATAAATCAGATCCAGTAACTGAGAATGTCGCATGGTTGGATGAATAAGAAGACGACTGTTTGCCAAGTAGTTTACTATGTCAACGGTTATGATATGTTGTGTTTGTGTTCACATTTTTCCACTGTCACCAAGGGGCCAAAAAAACGTTGTCACAGGTACAGACGTTCAAGCTTAAACACATATTAAACAAAGCTAACGCTGGGCCGTATATCCTTTAAGTACTCCATATTAAATGCCACTCCCAGCTGTTGCTCAATGCCCTCATTCTGACTGGTGTCACCTAAGCAGTTAGTGACAAGAGATGAAATGAAATGACCTGTTACCTTGAATTACAGTTTTCTCTGAGTTTCTCTGAGTACATAACAAAGATGCAATTGTTTTTAGACTTTTTGAGGTGTCAGTGTTATACATTGTAAGTTTAAATGATAGAAGCTATGGTTCTTTTTCTAAAATTTACCCTTCCTATTCTTTTTTTTCCACTTCAGTACTTCATTATCAAAACAAAAACAGTTAGATAGAAATATAAATTGTGATGAAAGTTTATTTATAATTTCAATTTAGTGTGATTAAAAAGATTTAAAAAAGCTGACACAATAAAGATGAGTTCCTTTTCGTGTTGTACATTAGGTGAAAGTATGACTTTTTCCCCCTCGAGGCAGCTTGGTTAGTGCTTGGTGCTTGATGACATATTGTCTGATGTATAAATTGATTAGGTTTGATTGACAGTAGTTTGGCAACAGAAACAAACAACCCGACATAATTGGCTCATGGAAGTATTGGGCATTACATTTCCAACAACTCCTCCAGACATACACAAACTCACATACACACACACACACACACACACAGCCCTCATCCCCCCAAATCTACTATAAGCCAGCGAGAAGTGCACAGACCAAATTTTTTTACTGAAACAACCAGAACTGTTTGAACTTTTGCAGCCAGGTTTCCATTCATGACGGAGCCTATAACTCATAACAAGAAACTCATTGAGATAATATTTTTTCATGGTCATACATAATGACAACAAATTGAAAAACTGGGGATAGCAAAATATTGTGCTTCTTTTTTTGAACATTGTAGCAGCTTGTCTTACTTCATAATTAGTGAGAACTAAATTTGACTGTGGACAGTTGCAACATAAGCTGTCTTGTTTTCAAAATCATGAATGTTCTTCTCATAAGCAAAATAAGTGCAGTTTGGAAAATGCCTCAGGCCAGTGAAAAATGGCATTTTTACTCTTTGACTATAGTCTCAGTCACAGTCTCAATGATGGGACTCAAAGGGTTGATTCAGAGCCAGTGATGTCGAATGGTTAGCTCAAAAGAAGGAGGTACAATATGTATACTTGTTTCATGTTTGTAAGTCCCCTCATGCTCATTTTGCAATACCCACAGGTAAAGGAGGATCAGAGAGTCTCATGTCTTTTCTTTCAAAGCACCAAAAACTGCACACGTTTCATCACAATGTCAGCACTGATCATTTTATATGGCTGGGGGATTTTAGAGCAAGATTAGATGACGACAAGAGATCAGGAGATGTTTGCTCCTTTAGTTTGCTGACTTTTACTCTACTGAGAGAGGCTGAAAAACTTGCCCTAAGTGTTGACCAACATAATCTGGCAACACACTTTTTATTGAGCACCTGGAAAGTGCCACTGCAGAGTTCAGAGAGCAGATTTTATGTCACATAAAACAAGTTACCACATTACTGTTTAACCTTAAGATCTATATCACTGGCATAACTGCCCTAAAGTTTTGTTCTTGAGGTTATTAAGAACTGGGTTGCACACAATAAATGTCAAACATTCACATGTTAAGTAATTTCAGGAATCATTGTGAAATTTTGTAGTTTTCCTCCAGAATTTGATCATGTTTCCTGGTGTGCAGTTACAGACATACAATGTGACCTTCCCGGCAGCACAGTGAACCCTTCATTTTCCACTAAAGTAGTACCATGTATCAACAAGAGCTCCGTCTAGGAATACATAAAGTCAGTGATGTAACTTCGGCACAACAAACTGCTGAAATATTTCACAGATATGTTAAACAGACCAAGGCTAACACATTATCTTGCCACATTATATAAGAATAATCAAAACTGCTTTGATTTTGTTTGTTTTTTGTTTATGTGATGCAAAATTTGTCACACTCACGCATCTAATCTCTTCCTTTTCTAAACTGAAGACAAGGAGCCTAATACTGAACTCTTAGTGACCTCTGAGGTTTTCAGACTGTGTCAGTGCCTCTCTGTGTGCTCATTATGCAAGGAGTCCTGAAACCAGCCAGAGCGCCGGCCTCTGACTTTCACACTGCACTACTTCCTTTAAAGTTTGTGTTTCCCAGAGGCAGAGAGACTTTGTGGAAAGATTACAGCGAGGCAGCGATCAAGTTTGCTTGGCAAACACACTTAAAGTCAGATCACACAGCAATGAAACTGCTGCCAATAAATGAGGAATTTTCTTCTTAATTTGATTTATTCTAATTCAACCAAATTATTCTCAGTGGTAGGTTACCACATGACATGCACATCAATGTACTGTTTATTTGAATAGCTAAACTCAGCTTTACTTCTTTTTTTTTAAGATAAAAGCAACACAAAGCAATCCTCATAGTACCCAAGGTCTTGTAACAGCGACTAACCCTCAGTGTGTCTGAATAAATCAATGCCATCTCTCATTGTATATCAACAACACGTCCATCCTGGGTCAGACTGATGCCAGCTCACTTTCATGTCAACAAAGGAAGAGGGGGAACCAGATGGACAGTTGTTTCTGTGCACTGTAAAACAGCCTACGCAACAACAGCGCAGTAAGCAGCAGCACGAAGGGGGCTGAGACGGGCCCAAGGACCTTTCTGACACCCAATTGTTTCCTGAGTTTCTGTGTCCGGCCTTCCGCACCGGAAACTTTTGGGCACCCCCCAGAGGTGACTTTCTATTTGTGTATTTATGTGTTTATGCACTGTACAGTATGTTTTGTGTGTATGTTGTGAATGTAAGGTGGGATTGTTAGTATAGATGCAGGAAGTACACAGGCAAAACACCCATTGCTTTTTAAAGATTGCTGGAGAGGATGAGAAAGAAAGACACTGAGCAGTGCTGAACAATGCCTCAAACAGCTGGTCATGTTGACCTTAGGCATTATAGAATGTTTACAGAGGAAAGAAAGTAGTATCCTTGACCTCGGAGCTTGCAAGACTCCAATATGAAACTTATGTGGGGTCAAGGGAGTTCAAGAGTCACAAACTACTTTTAAAAGGATGGAATTTTTGGCCATGGGAACATTTACACAGATCATTTTACAATGTAGATTAAAGGACAATAATAAAGTGCCCGTAGGGCAAGAAGACAAGTGCTCAATAGGGCGTGACCTGTTTAATGTAACCAGTCAGTCAGTAAGTAGGATCACACTATGCAACTGTGCACAGTACGTTCCAGAGAAAATCTTTTCTGAAACATTTTCTACTTGAAATGTAGCTTGCATTTCTTTCTTTTTTTCTTTGATTTTGTTATACAGCAGCATATATTTTATTATATTTTGTTTCTGAAAATAACCGCCCAAACTTGTATTACTTTCAAATTTTCCAAGCCTGCATTATCATAGGAAGAAAATTTATTCAAAACATTTTTGGCAGAAAACAGGTTTTGATGTCAGCCTCCACGATTAAAGAGCAAAGGCACATTTGCCAGAGCTGCTGTATTTTAACCACACATTCAACAGTAATACACTAAAAAAAAAAATTTAAAGAAGAGGATGAAGTGCCAGTTTCTCAGAGTAGCTTCTATTGACCAAAATACCAACAACCACTGGGCTTAAAACACAACACTGACAAAACCCAGGGGGCATACCACAAGTTGATGTATGGAAATTCATCTAACTTTTTAGAGAACAAGTTTTGTTATGATGTGTAACCCACTGTCTGTGCAGTGCTGGCCTACATTGTGTAATTGTGCGATGAGGACATAATTTAACCTAATTCTACAATTTGTTATCACTTTATTGCACACGTGCTATAAACCCAAATTACAGTTGCACCACACAGTGGCAATACATATGCATTACACGATACCTTTGGAATACATTCC
This sequence comes from Acanthurus leucopareius, assembly GCA_029814765.1. Taxonomy (NCBI): domain Eukaryota; kingdom Metazoa; phylum Chordata; class Actinopteri; order Acanthuriformes; family Acanthuridae; genus Acanthurus; species Acanthurus leucopareius. The sequence goes on along the minus strand of JAQMCX010000017.1, from coordinate 11,997,235 downwards.
AAATGTTTTTAAAACTGCAACCACAACAGTTTCATGATGCAGCTTTTGTACTACAATTTGAGATTAGGAAATGCAGACACACCTTTTGCATAAACATACAACACCCCTTTATACACCTGACCCCATAAAAAATATACCATAACTTTCTAGTACAGAAAACTGAAGATGGGCCTTGAGGGCGTAAATACAGACTATGTGAGTACTAGTGGAGTAGTTCTTCAAGAGGCAGAAGCTCCAAAAAGACACCTGGAAATGTTCCTCTGCCGCCCTCTAGTGAAAAAAAAAATATAACGAAACACATTTTAAAATGTCTACAGATCATATCGTAGATTTAAATTTTGGAATTTATGATAATTCTTTAAAGGTCTTCAGTCCACTGAAAAATTATTTCAGTTTTTTTTTGTTTCTAAACAAATGTATTTTTCTCTTTATTTTGAAATTTCCGACTGAGCTCTAACCCGGAAGCACACCAGTGTTATTATGCTAACGGTGTGTCATCAACACAGTGGGACTTGGGTGGGAACTGCAAATGTCAGGAAAAATAGGAGCTCTAGATTTGTTTTAGTACTTCTCGACGAGACCTTCGCGTACAAGTAACAAATAGTGGCTCTACGAACAGGCTGTCATAAAGTTGGCACGTTAGCAGTACTTGCAAACGGACTCAAACTGCAAAGCTACGTTGATCTTTCTCAGCTGGACTGTTAGCCAAGAGGCTAACTGGTTTATTCCATATCTACTTGGGTCCTGACGGGACGCGAGGAGGAGAGATGTCCTGCAGCTTGTTGGAGTTTTGTCGGCTCCAAGAGCTGAAAACGGTCAGGGACTACTTGTTCCAGAGCCAGAAATCAGAGCCAGTGGAGGAGAGAAATCAAACAGGTTAGCTACCAAGAGTAGATGCAGGTCTAGCATTGCTACAGCGTTTAACTGATAACTAATGTGACAACAGTCCTGTTAGCTACATTTGGAAAAGTACTGCGTTACAAAAAGTAATTGCTTACTGAGCTTTGGAATAAATAATGCAGTTGTTGCTAAAATAAATAAATAAATAACGAGGCTAAATTAGCAAGATGGCTAATGGTTGCAAGACTTGGGCGGAGGGTTCGGTGTGTCGTAAACTAACGTTGCACTCTTTGGTTACAAGTCACAGAGTAGGAAAGTAAATGATCTCAGCAACATCTTTTGCAGATTTCCTTACAAAAAAAAAATCTCATGTAAAACTCATATATCCAGATATGTCTCTCAGATTGATTTTATTGCAAAAAAAATACGAGTCATTTGAAAATAGAGCTTTGTAAAGTGATCGTTGGATAGAAAATCATCAGTGCTCTGCAGTGCTATCAAGGCACTGTAAGGGGAGGATGAGAGATCTGCCTGCCCTATGTGCTATGACTCATCCCACCTGAGGCACCTGAACACATCACTGCAGGATGCTGGACAAAAGAGAGTAGACAACTACACACATACACACAGAAAAACATACACAGTGTGTTTAATACACAGTGACCTTCGTTGGTTGATCCTTATTTCATGTTAATGTGTTTAGACAACCAGAATGTGTTATCACCTCATTGTAGGGAAATGACATTGACTTACACACACACACACAAACACACACACAACTGCACCAAGGCATAATGGATTGTACAAGTCCATAGCAACAAGATTTCATCCTGGATTTCACTATTTGTCCTGTCACTTTTTCCTCCACCCACTTTTGTATATTTTTAGGTTATTTTTCTGTAGCGCAACCTTCACCAGTCTTTCCCCTCTTGCACTCTGTCATGCCATTTTTTACAGTATGGTAGACTGACATAAGCAAGTCTGTATTCAGTTAATATTTTTTAACAGATAGCTGTAATACTTTCTATGCATCACGTTATGTGACCTTAGCCTGTAACTTCACTGCCATTGCAGGTAAATAATTTATGTACATCTTTTTAAGGAACCTATGTCACTCTTATGTTTGCTGTGTATTTGCTACTAGAAATCTAATGACCTATCAATACAGCAAATGCCTGGTAATATTAAAATAAACACTTAGTCTATTATTCCTCAGATAATGATGGGATCTTAAGGAAAACAAGACTTTAGCTAGAGGGAATCGACCACTTTCCCTCTGTATAAGCTGCTCCTCAATAGTGTGCTGAACTTATTTCTCTCATTGGCCCATAATGTATTGAGACAGATATTTATTTTGCATCCCTATTAACTATAATGCAATTTTCCTGTTTGCCTGTTCCCGAACAGAAAATGAAATGTCTTGGGACACGTCTGATTGGGAGTCAGCATGGGACAGTAATGACAACAAAGAAGTGGAGGCCACTTCTGCAACAACAGTCTGTCCTTTTATATTTCACTGTCATTTTTTAAAGTTATATTTTTCTGGCAATAGAAAGCTGCTTTGGTGGACACCAAATGTTAATTAATAATATATATTTTGTTGTATGCTTAAGCCATATAAATGTTGCTAATTTGTTCCATAATTACTGTATATTCATAAGATGAAGCTTTTGTTGAAACTACTTGTTGTAGTCGAAATTGTTTATTGATGTTGGAAAAATGAAAAGAGAATGAACTGACATTAAACTGACATTTAACAGCAACTAATGGATTTTTGGGATTAAAATAATAAATATTTGATTTCCTGTTTAAATGGCAGGTAGATTGCTATAGAATAGTTTAAACGCTATAGAATATTTAAAAAAAAGAGCAGGGGCAAATCACTCTTTGCTAGGCCCTTGGCCAGGATCAAGGAGCAGGGTTAGCCAGACTTAAGAGGAACAGAGAGCCAAAGTCCAACCCCTTTTGCTGGACCACCAGGGGACCTTATTTTGTGATTTTTGTCTATTTGTCTGCCTTAATTGAGTACTGTACTTTTTTTTTTTCCAAAATTAGTTGCCCTGGGGTCCACCAGAAGGGGTGGGACTCTCTGTTCTATTACGCCTTAAAATATTTTAAGAAATTGCAGGTCAAGAGTCTCTATTGTGTTTTGGTGCCATACATGGATGTGCTGCCTTTGTTCTGCTGTCTGTGTTAGAGTATTACATTGACAGGACAAAGGACTTTATGGTGCATTCAGTGTATTGCATAAACTCTGAAATTTACATTTGCTTTGCCCCGTAAAACATGTGGGCACCTGTACAGATATAGTACATTTAACTGCTCCTGGTAAACTTGTAAATTTTTATCAGTAAGGCCATTAAGATTGTTTTATATGCAAATGTTTTTTTTTCTTAGTTTCCTATTACAGTTCTCATTTATTATCCCCTAACTGAGTCTGTATTGAATTGAAACACATATTGAATCATATCAAATTGGGAACTTTTTGAATTGGAATCAATTCAAATCTAGAAATCAGTGGCGATACCCACTTCTACTATTGGTTTTGTCACTCATCATATGCACACTGAACAGTCCCCTCTTACTTACTTTGCTCTTTGCCCTGCAGGTGGAAGAGGAGACCACAGGGCAGAATGCACCCTGGCTGCATGACTGTGTTGTGTCCCTCTCACCTTGCTCTGACCTGCTAGTTGTGGCCCGCGACCAGAAAGCTGTCTTTCTCTCAGGTCAGATATTCAAACAGACAAACACTCAAATCTATAGTAGAGTTTCATATGTAGCTTCTAATGTTTATGGGTTCTTACAGCTAAGTGGCGTTCAGATGACAGTGGCAGGGAGGAGATGACCCTGTCTGTGTCTTGGACTGGAACCCTCAGCACTGATGAAGGGTAAGAGTCAAACCAGGCTAACTTAAGAAGGAATAAAACTGCAGTATAAAGTATAACTAAGAACAGTTTAAAAAAAAAAAAGAATTTCCTTATCAGGATTAATAAAATGATGATGATGATGATGATGATTATTATTATTATTATTATTATCAGTAGTAGTAGTAGTAGTAGTATTAGTAGCAGTTGTAGTATTAGTAGCTGTTGTTGTTGTTGTTGTTAATTAACTATTACAGTATACATGAAGACAAAAAAATGTTTTTATAATATGTCCTCTCACCATAGAGAGTGTGTGAGCAGCTCCATCTGTATACCACTGGCAAGCCAGAAGAGGTAAGAACTACTTCTATAGATAATAGAGGAAAGAAGAAATGCTTTTATGTATACATGTCATAACAGTTGTTTTTTAAAATATTATGTTTGTGGTCTGCGTGTGTGTGCCTGTGTGTGTGCTTGTGTGTGTTTGTGCGTGTAGGAGCTCCACAGGGCGGCCTGACTGGACATGTGTGGTAGTGGGTTTCAGTTCTGGCTATGTCCGCTTCTACACAGAGGTACCTGAAATTTAAAGTACCATGTTGTCTCTTCTTTGTTTGTGCTTTTGTGTTTTGTGGCCCCTGCAACATTTCATTGTGTCAGACAGTCAGCAGATTAAGAGAAATGAAACCATTCAGTATGGTCTATAAATAGTCAGGAATGGTGATATTTAATATAATGCTGATTGTTTGTCATCAGAATGGAGTTCTGCTCTTAGCCCAGCTGCTGCATGAGGACCCTGTATTGAGGCTCAAGTGTCGAACATATGAGATCCCTCGTCATCCTGGAATAACTGAACAGGTAATGAATATGTCAAACAACCTTGTCAGAACTGTGTGTAAAATGATGCTTGAATTTAAAGGAATGGTCTTAGATTTGGAAAATTAACTTTATTCTTGGCAAGAATTAGGTAAGGAGATCATTGCCACTCTCATATTTGCACAGTAAGCACAGGGGCTTAAGAAAGCAGCTGGTTACCCGGCACAGTCTGCACTAGTTACGTCACAATGACAACAAAACTCCCAAAAGACTCCAGTTTCGATGTAGTCTGGCACATCATGCAATGAATATGTAGTTTTTACACTCTCTTGTTTGTACTGATTAAAAAAACAAGCTATTATGTGTTAATTAGTGGTTTATAGTACTGGTGGGTCAATTTTGTTAACTATAGACAGAGTCAGGACGTCACTATGAATGACAAAATTTGCAGGTGCCATTTTTTGGTGCATTAAAGTGCACCTCGTAAACTCAGAAATCTTTTCTCAAATGGCCGCAAAGGTTATATTTTCTTATTGTCCCCTGTTGAAGTACACTTGCCCTTTCCTGTCTTATTCTATCACTGTAGCATTTACAAAAATTTAGATGTTTGAATCATAGAAGTATCCCATTAATTTTTACAAAGTCAAATATTAAAAAATTCCTTTCAGATTCTTATCATTAAAATGACAAAAAAAATCGTCTTGCACAGTGTAACGTGCCAAAAACAAGTCAAGTCTCACTCAGAAAGTTCCAAAACCTACTGTCATGAGCATTTACTAAGAAAAGGAACTTAAAAGGAGGAAGACAAAAGATAATTCCACCCAGGATTAAACATACAACAGAGGGATTAAGAACCTGTCAGACAGGAAACTCACCCAAACTCAGTGAGATACCTGAGCCAAAGGGTTAAACTTTCGCATCATGTCACAGAATTTACTAGTAGTTGATAATGGAAACAAAATTTGCTGTAAGGAAAAAAAAGTTTAACATGAAAAAAGGTAGATTAGCTATTCATGGCCCCACTCAAACTTAAAAACCCCACCTTCCAAAGGCAGACCGTTAATATGCCATGGTGGCTAGAAAAGGGAAGATGTACAGTAGTCCTAAACACAGCAATCAATTCTTGAACTCAGAATCATGTATGCTGATCAAGTATTCTAAATTCAAGCTGCACTTACTGGCTTTTCAATATGTCTTGACTGTCTCTAAGAAATGTTTATTTAATCATTTTATTCTATTACAGCATGAGGAGCTAAGTATTCTCTACCCCGCCGCTCTCGTCACCATCGACGGCTTCAGCCTCTTCCAGTCTCTGCGGGCCTGCAGGAATCAGGTTGCAAGAGGTGTGTGTAATTATGTGTGCATGTGTTTATCTAACAAGGAGTATTTACATTATGTTTGCATGCTTGAGTTTTAAAAATTATGAGAAGAAAGCCATGATTTTCCGTTGTTAAACATTCAGGCTGTACCAAATATTTAGAAGCTTTGAAACTTTAACTGTTATGTTAGCATTTGAATTCCATATTAATAGTAGATAGGTCACTAGTTTGTGATATTTTGGAACCATCAGCATGGAGGATTTGGATATTTATAGCATCTTCAGCTATATCTGCTGCCTCACCTCCTGAACACAGCTCTGCCTGCTCACCAGAGCTGCTCCAGTCTGTTGGTTCTTTGCAAAGTGGTCTTCTGTGTTGATAGGTTAATACTTGTAATGTTTAAATAATCAGGTAGTACTTTGGGGGGGACATCGAGTAAGACTACAGTGGTGGCCACAGACAGAAATAGGCAGTTTAATACTTTATTACCAATGTGTATTATATATTATATTTATTTATATGTAGTTATTTAAAAAATATATTTATTAAAATAAATTGATTAATTAAGCCCAACTGATTTAATCAGTTTAATGATGATGATGTTATAAATATGACAGACATTCAAAGCTTAATTTGAAAACCTGAGTAGAAGCTTCAAATTTTAAAACAGCCCAATTGAATAATACAGTATTAAAGTTTAAATCTATTATAGAGTGTGTTAATGAGAGCTGTGTTCTTGATTTGCTGGCTGGATGGATAGTGGTTGCTGTTAAGCATGCAGGTACAAAGGAGACATACACACAACTGCTACTGTGCCACTGCCACTCACACACCTTTATACGCTGTCTAGAAGGTTAAAAGCCAAGCTTCAGTGTAGATTTCCTTAGAATCTAGTAGTGTGGCGTACATGTGTGTTTGTGTGTATCTTTGTGTGTGTGTCTTTGTGTGTGTTTGTGTGTGTGTCTACCTTACTGTGAATGTGCTTTGTGGCCTAAAGCAACCCTTGTCGTCATCAAAACACAATGCCCTAGTTTTCCTACTAGCTAAAAACAACAGATGAAGAAATCTCTTGCCAAAAATTTAGAAATCAAATGGTACATCAACTGTGCTTTGTATTCAGCGGCGGCAGCAGGTAGTGATGTGATCCAGCCTCCTCCCTTGGCCTATAAGAAGTGGGGTCTGCAGGACATGGACACCATTGTGGACTACGCTAGTGCGGGTAAGAAACTTTCTGTTTTAGAGAACAAGTGAGTTTTGTACACATCTTTGGCTTTTCCTCACCTACCTTTTGATTCACCACTACTTTACAGACTAATATTGTTTGGAGGGGGTTGTTTTCATGTATTTTCACCTACACATATGACTTACTAACAAAATTGTTACACTGTATGGCAACAAAAACGTTCTGGGGTTAGTTGCAAATAAAAAGCAAATTGAAATTATGTATTCAAGTTTTCTGTCCAGCTGTTTGTACATACAAGGATATATATGCTTATTACTAACAAGCTACACACAAATGTCTGGTATAAATTAATGAGCTGGTGTTATTCTCTACAGAATAAGTCAAAGGTCAGCTGCAGTGCATCATGATGTTACATACACAGTTTTCCAGCCTGTAATATATGCCACAACTCAGGATCAGAAGGAAAGATTGTGACCAGATTTCACATTTGGTCAAATACTGAATTAGTGACACTAATCTTTTTTGCCCACCTTGAAGCTGAGCTGATTATTTTGAACTTCTGTGCTGCTGGGTCCCAGATGTGCGTGAAGCATCCACCTTTAAGACTTTGTAGCTTCTCTGCAGGAACATCCATATTTGAAGCATTGTTGTTCACCAAAAGCTCGTTGGTTCAGCTGATGTTGAGCTTCAGGTGACTGATGTTGCACCACGTGTTAAAGCTCACTATCAGCCCTCTCTGCTCCTCTGTAAAAATAGTCTTTAAGTGAACACAGTATCTTTCACTAGAAAAGATTCCCTTGAATCAAATGAATCAATATAGTGATGACTTCCATTGCAACAAAAAATAATCCTGGCAACTTTTATCAAGTTCATACAAGTCTTCAGTGTAGATATTGTATGAGTCTGGATTGACATGGATGTAACTGTATCTTGACTGGTTTGTACAGACATACAACCTCAAGATGGAAACTTTAGTTTATTTATTTCATCTGTAAAATTGTGACCTGCAGAAGAGTCACATGCTAGGAAAAGATTATTTCATACAGAATAATGCAGAATTAATTTATTTTTTTAACAATGAACTGATTCACTGCATTTATTCCTGTCGCTGTCTTCTCCCATGCCTCTCTTCATCTCTCCTGCTGTTAGGCATTATGACAATGTGTGTATTTGACCAGATGAAGAATGCATCTATCCTGGGGGGGTTTAGTGCTTCCGTCAAGGGTAGCCCCCCTGCCATGAGCCAGTATGTCACTGTGGGAGGTGGGCCGTACACAGGCTTTTACTATGCTGTAGAGGTGAGTAAGAGAAGGATGATGTTAAGCAGCATAATGGAACATTTATGCTAAGTATTTATTGCTGTGTATTAACACAGGTGGTGAAAATGACTTGCAAAGGAAAGGGCAATAGTGTGCTGATGAGAGCATTTTGGAGAGAAAAAATTCAGCTGTTTGTTGTGTGTCTCTGTCTTTTCTTTAGGGGAGCTCCCAGCCTCTCCTCTCTCATGTGGCTCTGGCTGTTGCTAGTAAACTCACATCAGCACTCTTCAGTGCTGCCAGGTGTGTGTGTGTGTGTGTGTGTGTGTGTGTGTGTGTGTGAAAGTAAAGTCTTTGCATGTATTAGCAATGATAATTTAACAAAACATAATTTAAAACACAGTAAATATTAGTCGAAAATACAAGTTAAGGTGAAGGAGTTAAAAAGCCGGTGTAATAGGATTAAAGAAACAGCCACATCTAAATTAGTGGGGTGCGTTGTTTAACAGGCAAATAGAATTTTCTTGTGTCTCTGAGTGCATTTGATTTCTCTTGGACACACACACTAAGGCTGAATGCTGCTCTGTAGACGATCCTTTGCTGTTAGTAACAGCACAAAGAAGCCCAGTCAATACTCTGAGCTATGGCCTGTTCTCCGTTCAGTGCCAGCCTGATCAATACAGATGAGTTATTTGCTTTTATCCTCCCTCAAGTCTCCTTTCACTCTCTTTTTAGTGTATTCTAAGTGTGCAGTCAGTTGCCTTTTCTCCTTTGTTATATTTACTAATAGTTTCATCTCTTTACATGGATTAATCTTCGTTGTCTCCTGCTAACTTATCTGTTTCTGTTCTCTCTCAGTGGATGGTTAGGCTGGAACAAGAACAAGAATGAAGAAGAGACTGTTCAGAAACAGAAGCCCAAGGTGGAGCCTGCAACGCCATTGGGGATTAGGTATCACCTAAGATATCGCAAGACAAATGCAGCAGTCCCTGATTGTGCCTTTTTATTTTTATGATATTAGTAATCTGAAGCTTGGTGATGTTCTTTCATTTTCCTCTCTCTTAAATCTGACCTTCTCTGTATAGATTTGGTCTCCCTGACTCTCGTCGCCATGGTGAATCTATCTGTCTCTCCCCCTGCAACACACTGGCTGGAGTGACAGATGACTTTGGTCGAGTCACACTGCTGGACTTGGCCAGAGGCATCTCTATTCGCATGTGGAAAGGTGAGGAGACAGTTCAAAAACAACCACGGACTGAAAAGAGAATTTTTTTTGTTTTTAAAGGTTTTTTTTTTAAAGAATTGAATGGGTAAATGACGTGCTAAGAAGGTATAGGTTTTACATCCTTTTTGTTCATGTTCTTTCTCAGGTCTCTATTTAGAATCAATTGACATGTTAACATGTAACTAACTGAGTATAGTCTATAGTCTCTGCTGTCATAAGGTCCAGGACCACAATACATTGAACCTTTTTATGCAACGTTCACAGCTTCAGCTCCTTTTTTCAGTATCAGTTGTGATACTTAAAAGTTATTTACCATTTTTAATCTAAATGTAACTGTTCATCCAATTGTAGGTTACCGAGATGCTCAGTTAGGTTGGCTGCAGGTTCCAGAAGAGCGAGGTGATCGAGAGTTGTCCCCCTCCGCCTCCCTCCCCAGGCGCCATGCTCTCTTCCTGGTCATCTACGCCCCCCGCAGGGGAATCCTGGAGGTGTGGGCGATGCAGCAGGGGCCTCGAGTTGGAGCGTTCACTGTAGGCAAACACTGCAGGTATAAACAACAAACTCTCAAAATATTCGTGTTAACTTTGTCTTTCAGCTGTTTATTTACAAACTAAGCAGCAACTATGCATCTTCATATTCAACACAACACGGGAGCAAATGCTCTACTCTCAGACCCAAGATAGACAAACCATCAATCAACCAACTACATTATTATCTTAAGTCTGTGTGTGTGTGTGTGTGTGTGTAGGTTGCTATATGCTGGCTACCGTCTGATGGGGGTGAACAGTATGACCAGTCAGAGCTGGCAGTTCCACACCCAGCAGGTCTGTCTGCTGGATCCCATCACAGGAGCATTAAGGACAGTGAACATCCCCTTCCACCTGGCCCTCAGGTTTGTGCACAGACAAAAAAAAACCACGCATACATATACCTCCAAGATACAGCTGGCATTTTTGAAGGAGTAGCACTTCTGAAGTTCGCTAATTAACAGCTGGACACATTATTAGAGCTTATTTTACCTTGATTTACTTCCTCAACTTCATTAAACTTCTAAAGAATGTCAAGGAAGTGACCATAATGACAAATAAACCATCAAAATTTACTTTTCACCTCATCCTCAGTCCAAAAGCTGTTTAAAAAAAGCTGCCAGCAGTCCATCCAAACCCAGTCTTTCTGTGCGATTTTCATTTCAGTGACAAGAAAAGCGAGCGCGCCAAAGATATGCACCTGCTAAAGAGACTGACGACTATACTGAGAAGCAGAGAGGTGGAGCCTGGTAAGAGATACAAGAGTGAGAACAGAACTGATCAAAGTATATGAAATGATTGAGATGAGGGAGGCGTGAATTTATATTTGTCTGTGTTTTTTAATGCTCTTTTCTTTTCAGATATTTTGGAGAGTGAAGCTAAAAGTGTGTTGCTGGATATCAAATACCCAGCCATTAAGAAGCAGGTATAATCAAAAATCCAGGACAAACTGGGCTCACACACTAATAGACAGGCATTTTATTTTTAGCCATAGCAGTCATATCTGTAACTATAGTCTTACCGCCTCCTTTCAGGCTCTGGAGTCTCTGCTGTCGAATAAGAACGCTCCTGTTTCATGTCTTACTAACATCACTTCCGCCTTATATGACAGTCTCAAGCAACAAAGTAAGTATCTGTTTATTACAAAGAAGAAAACCTTTTCTCTAAAACAAAACATTGAGATTTAAGCGTAAGCAGAGTTGGAAACTTACTTTCAATATGCAGTGTATAAGATGTTTAATACAAGTGACATCAATTTTGAAGCAATGAGTACAACAAGTGTTATATTGGTTATATATTCTAACACTTTGCAGCTGCCTGCAAACTTAATGTTCACACATCTGCTGTATCTCAAGTGTGCGACAACCACCTAGAACCTAGAATTGACACCATATAAAAAGGCATAATAATTAAATATGTATGTCATAATGTTTTAAATTAGACAGGGCAGAGTGCACTGCTGTCTCTGTTTTTATTCTACTATATTTCTGCACTACAGACCCTGAGGAAGTGGATGCAGCTTTACTCCAGTTCTGCTCTTCACAGCTGAAACTGCTTCATCTGTACACTGACATGCAGCAGCTGCAATCTGCTGCAGACATAGAGGCCCACTCTGCTAATGTGAGAAGACACACACACACACACACACACACACACACACACACACACACCAACACACACACACACACACACACAAATCTCAAAGCCTTGTCTTGACAAATGCAGGAGACACTGAAA
>JAQMCX010000017.1:11972717-11984753 GCA_029814765.1 Acanthurus leucopareius | reverse complement strand
CAGCAGCTGCAATCTGCTGCAGACATAGAGTCCCACTCTGATAATGTGAGAAGACACACACACACACACACACACACACACACGCACACACACACACACACACACACACACACATGCATACAAAATGACATATAGAAAGCTTGTTAATGTTCGTACTAAAAAAATTTAAATCCTTATACTACATGGGCTGACTTTAAGCACCCACAAGATACTTTTGTTTTTTTGTTGATTCGGGTGCCCCCTGTGGACAAAGGCAGTAGTGTTTACATTGCCTCCTGTTATCAAGATCATAATTGCCTTGTTTAGTTATCAGCATTGGCTATTAATGTTGTCTTGATAAGAATAGACCTACAGCAAGACACATAAAGTGTTTTGTTATATATGTCCATCAATACAGAAGTATCTGTTACTGTACCACCTGACTACAGAATAGCTTCTGTCCTCATACTTTGAGACCCCTCAATTCATCCTCAGCACAGCACCAAAAGTAAATAATTTCCATGTCTTCTGTTCTTGGTTTTTCGGTAAAGCCTACATTTAAATCAGTGTTTTGCTTGGTGGACACCTGAAACTTCTTTATTATTTCTCCGAACTCCACAATAAGCATTTTCATCTTTTCCGACACAGGAGGACTCCCTTGAAGGTATAGAAGAGGAGTTGTCCCGTGTCAGCCCAACCCTGCTGCGGTACGCCCAGCTCACCTCCAGACCCAGTGTTTCCTTTGCCCAGGACTCCCCCGACTCACCCCTGCCTGCCCAAGCCTTTCTGTCCCAGATGGAGTGCACTGAAGACGGGGATTTGAGGGTGATCCGCACATCTGAAACTGGATGGAATAAGCTGGGTATGGCTACATACTGTATTTAAGCACATTAGATGTCTTCACCTTTGCCCAGTTACCCTGGGAGATAACACCACTCATTCTAAAATGAATGAGCGTATGCACGCCTCACAAATCCAGACTAAGTATTTTTTCCTCTTGTGTGTTTTTTGTAGGGAACTTTATGTTCTGGGGTTGTCTTTGTGGAAAAAGCCCCCTTCATAAAGTCTGTGACACACTGCAGCAGGCTGGCATCAGTCCACAACAGCTACTGGTGAGACAGGGAACGACTGATTGATGGAATGGGTTTAAAATTAATCACAAGTTTTGCTAGTGGGGTGAAAGTGAGGCTAATGTATGGAAATGTCTGGAGGGGAAAGGAAATTGTCTAAAATAAGCAAAAATAATGTAATAACAATATGAAAATGTATTTCTTATTTATGAAAACTTTTTTTGTCAAAGGCACACTGCCCTCTAAAGAATGTGATTGACAGCAATCAAGAAACATTTTTTTCTAGTAGGGCCATCATTCTGGCTTAAATGTTATTTCTAATAATTGATTAAACTAATAACTTTTCTCTATTTTTTCACGTCCTCTCGCTTTCAGTCTCTGTTGCTAAGTGTGTGGTTGCAAAGAGAGAAGGAGATGCTTCAGAAACCTGAAGAAACTGTTAGAAACTTACATACACTACTCATTGCCCTGAGCAACATGAAAGGTACATGTATGTGTGTTCAATGTATGGTGACTTCTTTGCATGAGTATCTGTCTGTCAGCCAATCACAGTTATTAAAAAAGAAACATGACAGGAAAGTTACAGCTTCTTCTTCCCTCTCCTTAGGTGCTGTTGAGGAGTCATGGGACCCTCAGTCTATCTCCCCCTGGTGGCAGCAAGTTCGCTGCACGTGCATCCAGTCCCACAATGCTGCCGCTGCTCTGCTGGCTGCTTTTGTTGCTCACCGTGCTGCCAAGGCTAGCATCACAAGCCGGGCAGACAGCAAGGTAGAGAACCCTGCATGCAAACACATGAGTGCACTCATCAACCTGTGCCATGACAAATAAAATGATAAAGAACAAGAATTGTTTAGTCTTGGTTGAGATTTTGAAGCAAGAGATGATATTTTATGTGTTTTTGAAGCATGGATCTGGTATTCCACCAACTTTTTCACAGAATAATAATGTTTTAGCAAACCCCTCTCTACTGTGCTTTCTGTGATACGGCAGTTAGAGACACTAAGGATTTTACACCAAGATTTGTCAACATTTCTGCTAAAATCAGCCTCTGACTGACTCCTTCTGTTTTCCGTTTCTGTGTGTGACAGTTGCAGTCAGAGTGGGAGGCAGTGTCATTAGAGCTGGAGCAGTGGGCGGTCTGTGTCCGCCAGCTAGAGGATGTGTTGGTGCTGCAGACCTTACTGTTGGTGCCTCCTCCTCAGGGAACAGCAGGGGGCGCGGCAACACAGTGCTCCATCAAAATGCTGCTAGAGGGAGGCACAGGTAAGCTGTGAAAAAGAACATGGACAGACACAAAAGGTTACAAAAAAGTCATTTTTACATGATTTTCTTCTTAATAGGAAAGTCCTTTCTGTTATCAGATGTCATCAGCCCCTGCTAATCACAGTCAGCCACTGATCGATCCCCAGTGTCCATATGCTGGTTGTGACTGTGAAGACAGATTCTCTCATGTCCTCATTGTTTTCCTTTCACATCTACCTGCAAAGGTGGCATTGCTGACATCGTCTCCAAGTGGGTGTTCAGGCACAGCTTGACTCCTGAGAGACTGAAGGAAATCCTGAGAAAGAAAGAAGGCCAGGAGGCAGACGACAAACAAGGGCAGAACGCAGGAGAGGAACACAATGAACAGGGTGACAGAGGCAAAGAGGACACAGACAGGACAGAAGGTTGGAACTCAGAAATGTCCTAACCCTGCTGCAGGAATGGACAAGAACTGATGAAATATTGGCTTTTTCAGTACATTACTATGGATAATTTAGAAAATAACACATCAACTGTCATGCTAAAGAGCTTTAACATTGTTTTATCTTTTTACAGATTCTTACAGCAATCCTTGATCAGTGCTATGACTGTTGCAGTACACACTATTTCATGCAACCTCACATCAAATACTGTGTTTTCCAGAGCTGTTGGTGGCTGTGTGCCAGCGGTTCCCACACTCCCTCTCACCTGACCTGCTCTTCGCTCACTGCTGCTGGGAATATGTAGTGCAGTGGAACAAAGACCCTGAGGTGCACATTCACACATACAGATGCATTTTTTTTATATATATTAATTGTGTTTATCATAGATACAGTTAAAAAAGGAAGATAACATTTTATCTCTCTGCTGAATTCAGTTTATTTTCTCACCTGTCATGAAGTGTTATCAATTTGGGTAAGAACCCTTCTCTGCTACTTGCCAGTTCCGTGAGTGTGTTTTCACTACTTGCTGCAACAAGCCAGTTTAACTCAAAGGCAAAGGCAGGCTTTCAGAAATCCCAGGAAAACGAGAGGAAACAGTGGCCTTTGCTCTTAAATCTGAACTCAGACCTGCTTTCTCTTCCTAGGAGGGTCATTACTTGTGCTGGGCAGTGGAACATTTGAAGCTGGTCTCCAGTCCACATATCCAGCTAGGTGAGAGGCTCAGCAGCTTTCATTCATGCTTGAGAATATTTTCATACGTCTTACTTATCTAATAAAATGCTTATATCTACATTTGTGGGAGAGGGTGGGATTTTCCTCATATTTATATAAAGAATCAGCTCAGATCTGTCTCTTAGAGAGACATAAATATTTTCTTCCAGTTGTAATGTAAATATCCCCTTTTTGTAGTAGTACCTTTTGCAGTGCCAATGGGCTTCCTCTCTGAATCTCCCTCACAGGTATTTCTACAATGATGTGGAGTACGTTCATTGTCAAGCGTTTTTCTGCAGCAGCCTTCCTTATGGAGAAGGTAAGTCATGTTCACACAGTATGCAGTGTGTCTGTGCGCCTAAAGGGAAGGAGTTAAGCTTGTTGTTTGTTTGAAAATATATAATATGTTGATGCTTCTTTTTCTAAGGTGGGGAAAGCACCTAAAGACCGCTTATGTCGACGAGTGAGTATTTGTTTTTTGTGTTAATTTAAAAAAATCATTCTAGATTTAAATATATGATGACAGGCATGATTTGTGATATATTCATTCGCTCCTAATTTTAAGGTTTTGATAAGTTAATTGGACAGATGTGAAGTATTGTTATTGAAGTATTCAGCTGCATATATTAAGGACGAGTGTTCTTGTGTGCAGGATGTCGGGATGGGAGACAAAGCTGTGACGTCTTTCCTGGGCTGCTGTGTCCAGCTGCTGCAGATCCTCATGGAGGTGACTGGACTATTGGTTAAAAATCAGTGCCCTTTGTCTTTTATAAATAACTATGTAAGTAATGAGATCCAAGAAAAAAGCATGGAGAAACCTATCACTATTATGACTGCCAATACTAACCACATATCTGCTTTATACGCATTTGATTTTTCAGATAGCTAGCTTATTTAGAGATCCCCTATAGACGTTTTAAGACATAAATATACTGACAATAAGGGTTTGTGCTTGGGTTAGGGTAAGAGTTTTGAATGTTTGGTTCAAAAACCTTTTTAAAACTTCTCAAAATTGCATATCCTCATTCTCTCTTATTGAAAAATGCAAAAAAATTGACTATGCAAATATTACTAGTCTCAAGTTTAACTACTTGACATGCTGTATCCCACTTAAATGAAGAGTCCAGCCCCATTGCATTGTGTGTAAACTGGAGGCTTTTGACACTTTTAGTTTAACATTGAAACATGACCGGCTTCCTAACTCACTGTGATGTCACAAGTCATGCAGCTAAGTACATCTGCCCAACATCATTCCAGTAAAGCTCAAACATCCATCTGAAGAAGCCAAGCAAAGGTTTTTAGACTTTTTTTTGTTTTTTTTTTTTTTTACATGAGCAGCACCTCAGAATTCGTGCATGTGCTGTCTTCTGCATGTGACTGTTATGATTGTAAATTAAACTTGATGATATGATCATATGAATTAGCCATATGATCGTTGAAAGTACTCAACCCCCTCTACTTACTAACTTTTCTGTTCCTTTCTTCAGGCAGATGCGGCGGTGGAGGAGATTTCTGCTCCGGAGCTGTCTGTGGAGGAGGTGTGGTGTGGGGCCGAGGGCCCTGCGTCCATAGCCGAACTTGCCCTGGAGCAGAGAGGCGTCCACTACCCTCTGGTGCAACATCACTGCCTGTTAGCCTCCCTGCTACATGCTGCTATGACCTTTAGCCTGAAGGTCAAACCACTAAGCTTGTTTGACAGCAAGGTGAGGAGATGGACTGACACACACTCACAACACACACATATTGCAGTGCTCATGTTGACTGTGAGGTAACGTCAGTCTACTTTCACCAAAGCTGGTGAAAAGGCCTCTGGCATCATTCAGTGGCGACAGTATGCACAGATTATTTGTGCACTGTTTTTAACTTTGTGCTGTGTCAATAAATATTAACTTATAATAACTGATATAATGGAGTTATTAAAGCATTGTTTGCCCACAGACAAAGTATGTGTATATGTGTCAAACAAACCTTATTGCACAACTAAACATTGTAGTCTTGAGTTATTTTATGGGCCAACACGTTTGTTTGTGTGTTTGTTTGTTTGGTCCCAGGGTAAGAATGCTTTCTTCAGAGATCTGACGACCATCCAGCTGATGCCAAGTGGAGACATGGATCCAAGCATAGTCTCACTAAGACAAGAGGTAAAAGGTGAACTTAGCTTTAGAGGTCAAAAAAAACTTAAAGATATGGAACAAATGAAATGGTGTCTCAACACTCCTCTTGTTCTTTTTTCCTCTTTACTCTGTATTACCCTTTATTTCATTTGTGTATCTACATTCCAACTCTGTCTCAGTTTCTCCTGCGGGTGCTGACCGGATGGGTGCAAGCTATAGATGATACTTCCAGCTCAGCCTCTGGCACCAGGGCCTCCAGTGGCCCCAAGGCTGACTGGTGGCCCTCACTGTGTCTCGAGCTGGGCTCCCTGCTGCAGGTCAACCCGGACATCCTGAGACGACATCTGGTCTGCGAGCTCTACAACCAGGGTTTGGACCTCCGGGCTGAAGAGGTAAAATCTGAGAGGGAAACAAGGGAAATGTGATTTTCTTTGTTGTAGATAAAAGCAAAAATTGGAATAATACCGCTTTTGTTAAACATTTATGCTGACTGCAGTGGTTTACAAGCCATATAATAAAATGTTCAGGTGACTTTTTATTCTTTTATGTGTGATTTTTACATTTTTTCTCCCAGGTGATGTTAGAAGTGGAGGATAAGGATGTGCTGGGCTCTCAGCTTCTGGTGCTGACTGGCCAGAGGCTGAGCTACTCACTGCTCCACAGCCAGAGCCAGACGCAGGCCGCCATGGAGCTGCTGGCCCGCCTGCCCCCCACCCTCTGCACATGGCTCAAGGCTATGGTGAGTGACCAAGACAGTGTCATCTTATAGACTAAACACATGTCTGTCCCATGTTTTAAGAGCCTAGATGCTCTTTTCCATAATGCATTTGCATGCATGTACACCCCCATTTTTCATTCAGTTCTCAAACCTTGTTTTCCAGAATTTATAGAGGCAACCTGAACTAGAAATACTTAGATCAGCAATAAATCATATCTGCAAAAGTTGACAGAGTTCTGCAAAATGCAACCAGTTTATTCAGAGTAATTTCTAAATAGCTAGACAGGAAGAGGATAGAGGTTACAGGCCCAATCTGAAATGGAATTGTGAAAAAAAATACCTTAATCAGAAGTGCACAAGCTAATTTTCAACACAGACAAAGCACAGCCAGACGAAACCCGAATATGATCAGACCTAAAATACTGACGACTAAAGCATACCCATATGGAGAGAATAGCATAAAGAATTTTAGATATAGTACGGTGATACTGACTACTCAACAGTTTTTAGTGCAGTGAGTCCCAGAACCAACAGGTGGTCCTTTGAGCTGGTCCCCAAGAAAACGTGTTTTTTTCACAGATTGTACTGTTAAACTCATGTCTGATGTTACATGGCTATAAAAAAGGTTATAACTATGTATACTGAAAACACAACTAAAAATTAAACAAATAAAATGCTGTCAGAGACCCACGTTAACTGAAATTCTTCAAGCTAAACAGAATTTTCAGCATTTCAAAACTGACATGACAACGTGCTGGTGGTTGACTGATGACTGAATTGAAACTTAAGGTGGAGTATTTGGAAACAGTTTTCCTGTAAGGGCTACGCAGGAGCCACAGCAGCACACCTGTAACATCTGTAACATCTCTAAAGCAACATAAGTCATAGTTGGAATGAGAGGATAATTAAGTCTGTGTGGCATGAATTTATCTTGTTGTACCTAATTGGAAGCTCTGTGTTTTTGTTCTGTAGGGCTCAGCTGCCCGTTTGTAATGTATGGAGTTTGTTTTGTGTGCTGCAGGACCCCAGCGAGCTGCGGTGCCCCCTGGTCCCTCTGTCGCAGACCAGCAGGCTGGTCAGCCATCTGATTGAAATCCTGCCAGAGAACCACGCTCAGTACTCTTTGGCCCTGCACCTTCTGGAGGCCGTAGAGGTCCTCACCACAGAAGACTGACCCTGAGAGCGAGAGGCTGTGGCCATAGAGGACAGATAGAGAGATGATAAGGAAGGAAATAAACAAATTGAGCCGGCCTTCTCACCCTTTTTTCAGCATTATCATGGAGGTTTTCTTGTTATTTGGCTTATGTTAATATGTTAATATAAATCTGTTCCCACAACTTAAAGGTGCAATATGTAAGAACTGGCCACTGTCAAAGGTAAAAAAAAGGGCAGTAAATCACCAGAGAAAACCGCTCCTCACTACACTCTTTGCTCTAATTTCCTTTGATTTTAGCTAGTAGCTGCTGTTAGCTAGTTAGCTCAGTTAGCTGATCAGTCTGCCTTGACCAGGTTTACGAAGCACAAAGGGAGTGTTAGCGTTTACACCAGTTGCAACAGAACAGAAATGTACAGCCCCTATGTAATTTGGCTGGATCTAAACCAACAATGCTTTCAGGACTGATGGAGGCCAGTTTGACAATAGGAAACTGAGGTGATATCGCCTGCAGCAGCCCCAAGCAGGAGTCTGACTCCGGGGGCGACAAAGACACAGCAGGTGGAAACAGGAGATGCAAAAAGAGGGAGAGGAGCATGAGAAAGGTGATCTACACCACAGTGGAAAGCAGCTTATAGAGAAAGAATATTTTCCCATCTGACTTTGTGAATTCACGGTTTGTTTCATCCAAACCGGATTTGGTGATTGTTGGAATGGTGGACAGATAAACTAAAGTTGTTGTGGTGCATTTTGTTTTAGTCAAGTTTAAATGAATTGTTTTACGAAAAGTTAACAAGGCAGTTGAGCGCTTACTTCTATAAAAGAGAGAAACTTGAATTTAAAGGTATGATTGTATTTTCTGTTAAATAAGGAATACAGATGTTCTGTCCTTGCATTTTGAGTTCATCTGGTTCATTTATAAGAGTAATAGTCGAAAATTAAGGGATGACGCCGCTCACATACATTTTCCAGCTGAATCTACTATTTTCTCTTGAGGCAAAAACTGGTATAACCAGACGAGGCAGGCCAGAGTTAGCTGACTTCAGTAGATATCTCTGAAACACAAGGCATAGACAGATTGGATTGTATTTCTGTAGCATTTTTCTATTCTAATGACCTATCAAAGAGCTGTATACTATATATCAACATTTACCCATTCACACACTGAAGGCCAGGGCGTTCATGCACGGTGCCAGTTGCTCATCAAAAACAGACAAACCTACACTCCGATAGAAGAGCCATGGTGATCATCTGGGGTTCAATATCTTGGACACTTCCACATGCAGACAGGGGGAGCTGGTGAACCAAAACCAACCTTTTGATAAGGAGACAACCCCATCTACCTCCTGCGCTACAGACATCTTGGACATAACATCAGAAATAATATTGCTCTACATCCTGCCAATATTTAAGTGATATTCCTATAAATTACATATTGCACCTTTAACTGCAGTGATATATGGAGTGGATATGACAGGCTTTTAACTTTTTTCCTCCACTTTTCATGCATGTAACATACATTTTGTTGAATACTTGTGTTATGAAGAGTATTGTTGGGTGAATACTTTTAAGGAAATGTGTATGTCTGTCTTCTCTTTGTCACTACACACTCATTTTCAGTTTGATTTACTTTAAAAAACAGATGTCAGTCTGGAAGTCATTACTGTGCCATATCAGAGTTCTGTTTGACATTCTTCCTTCCTTTTTCACGCTCATAGAAAAGAGATGTATCATAAAGAAATATGGACCTTATTTTTTATTTATATATGCAGACAGTACTGTACTAGCTGTGCCTGTAGACCTTCTATTCTGTAGTCCCGCGTCCAGCTGCCCCAACTGGGCTGATCAGTGCAGAATAAAGAGGTTTCTCAAAAGCTTAGATGTTGTTTCTGTTGATGAGAGTGTTATTGTGCTTGATTGTGCTGACACACAGGACAAGTTCAGAGATAAGACTCCCTTTATTTATAATTTAATTCAATTCAATTTTATGGGAAAGTTTACAAGGAACAGGATTTATTATACAAAGGCAGGTGTTTGCAAGAACTTACCCACAACCACTTTCAATTCTCTACTGCTGTCACACAGTGACACTCATGATAGCTAACTTCTCCTCCACTTACACTTAAAAAATACAAACAAACAAATAAAATCCTGTAATGGCAACACAAATAGCCAGAAAGTTAAGGCAATATCTTCAATTGCCAGCTATATACACAGTAAACAGTGTTGCTCATGCTGTATCAGATTGTGTAGTGGAACAAGATCAAACGTAAGTAGCACGTTGATAACGGCTGCTTTGGACATTTTGGCTTTGGAGTTTGCACCTGCTGTTCTAGGAAAGTGTAAGTGCATAACAACAGTGAAGTCTGAAGTACATTAAGAAACAGAATTCCCATTTCTATCTGAGGCCATTGGAGAGTTAGCCCAGTGCCAAGATGCAGGCTCTCTTGACTGTCAGTGGCCAAAATAAGAGGAACCCGAAGTAAAGCAGATGCTGATTTGGAGTCAGTTTAACATCTCAGTTAGCCGAGACAGAGACTGTAAAAACCTGGTTCATATTTAGCCCTCCAGACCAACTTAATCAGAGCAGGAAAACAAAAGGGCCATGGTGATGTTTCCCAGTCGTCATGGTGACACGATGTCTGGCATGTCAGTGAGCCTGTGAAATGATGGACTGGCAGCGCGGGCACAGGCAGTCTGCTGACTCTGCAGTGTAGCGCCGGCACCGCTGGCACCGGGCACCAGACGTGGGCACCGCTGCTATGCTGTAGGCACTGTCCTCCCGGATAACACCACCTGACAGGACCCATACACACATACTGAGTCATCATTTATTCACACATTAGTAAACTACAGACCTTTTTCCCTGCAGACAATCTGATTTTTCCAAGCAGGAAAAGCAGAATAGCCTTTACCCTTAAACAGGGTTTAACTAAGTCTGGCTTTCTCCGGAATACTTGGCCTAACTGAGATTAACTTATGGCATCAACAATGGCTCCATTCCATGTAGGTGTGCCAGTAAACCAGAGAGCGCAGTGCCAAAGCCCTGATCCTGCAATGTTATAAGTGAGTCCTGTACGAAAAGTTTAGTATGACATCACACAAACTTTACAATTTCCCTAATCCTGGTTGGTTAACATTTGCATTATTACAGCCCAACCAAAATGTTGACATTCCTCACCTTCAAGGTTGATGAGGAAGGTGCCATGGCTGACCAAAGCATCTGAGGGCAGGTCACGGGGCAACTCACTGCTCAGGTTGACCCGCGAGACCATCATCAGCTCAGCCAGCTGTGACGAGGTGGAGCTGGGTTCCTCTTGAAGAGACTGGGAGAGGAGAGGATGAGAGGACGAGTTGGTGCTTATACTGTCACTTCAAACAGGCTGACAACAATAAAAAATATTTCATAATCCAAGTAATATTACACTTTCATTAAAATCCAATTATTACTTCATTTATAGGTATAGAATATTTTAGATTTTATACTTTTTATCTTAATAGAGCACTGATAATACTGTAGACGTGGTGTTAAATTACCAGTACAAAATGTAGTAAAAGCCACATATTTTTTCAATGTAATCTCTTGTGTGCAAACCTCATCATTTCCAATCATTTTAGTCAAAGCCAAAACTATTTTTGTATCAAAAAGGAGCTAAACAACTAGAAGCACAATCACAAAATTTTGACCTGGCTCTTTAAAGGCACAGTCCTTTACTTTAGTATTTGTATATAAAAAGTCATTTCCAAGGTTTTTTGAAATAAATAAAACTGTGTATATTGGCTTGTTAGCATAAGTTTTACCTCCATAAGTTCAAACAGCAGGCCAGGTTCAATGGCGATGTTGAGGTCATACTGAGCCGCATTTTTGCCTGGAATGGACAACAGGAAGGAGTCCCTAATGGCACACGCTCCCTCCACCGCCTCCTCCAGTCCTGGTCGCCGCCACACAGAACTGCTTTTGATCCAGCCACTCTTGAATAATGTCTCTCCCTCTGCAAGAACAATTACAATTTATAAAGACTCTTTATAGTAGACTTAAACCTAAAATATACACAGAAAGGTTGAAAACTCATGCAAAAAATGAAAGGAGTCAGCTCAACAGTCTGACAACACAAACTGATGGACACATACCGTCATGTCCGGGTGCAAGTAGATAGGCCTCTTCAGCTAGATGTGGCAGGATGGGAGCTATGGATCTGGTCACTCCATCCAGAACTTCCTCTAAGACTGTCTGACATGATCTTCTGGCCAGTGAGTCCTCTGGATCACAGTACAACCTGATTGAAAAGGCAGACGGATGCTTAGAGCTCGAGCACAGCTGAGCCGAGTGTGGTGCATGTGGTTTTCATGTGGCAAGTCTTTACCTGTCTTTGATGATGCTGAAGTAAAAGCTGGAGAGTTCTCTGGTGATGAAAGCTTGGAGGACACGGATGACCCTGCCAGCATCAAACTCACTGTAGGCATCTGTCACCTGTAAATACACACACACACACACACACACACACACACACACACACACACACACACAGAGCAGGCAGAGGGGCTGACTCACACTGATCTGCTCTGGCGTCGTTCAGGTTGAAGAGGATGGGAACCAGCACGTCCA
>JAQMCX010000017.1:11947121-11968260 GCA_029814765.1 Acanthurus leucopareius | reverse complement strand
CATACTGATGTCATTTTATGCATCAAAGGGTTGAATTTAACATTTATATAGTGATTTACAGGAGAAATAAAAAAATCGAGATATATATCGTGTATCGCAATATAGCCTAAAAATATCGAGAAATTGGTTTTAGGCCATATCGTGCAGCCCTAGTACACATGTAGCACAAAGTTTTCCTGACCACCAAAGGTGTGGGATGTCTGTTTAAGACAAGCTAGGTAAGCATTCAGATCGGCCAAGTTGGTAACTAACAATTAAAATTACAGAGCCACACTAACAATAAACTTCTCTGCCAGCAGTTAACAACTAACAAAGCACAAACCTTGCTGTGGTCATTCACGCACATTTGGGGAAACCCTTAGCATTTATAAAGAAGCTGCTAGATGACAAGCAATGCACAAATGCTTCCCACAATTCCCTGTCGCCACCTTGGAAGTTAATCCCCTAGTCAGAATATAGCTCTGCCGGTGTACCTCTCCGTGCAATAATCCTTAGGAGTGCCATCAGGACAGAGTTTGCGTCTACTGAAGTTAGGACAACAAAGTGACTGGCTCTGATGGTTAAGCATTTAAATTAAATGCCGAACCTCTTCTTGGAACGGCAAGCCACCAAAGTCCTGAGTGAGCAGAGGCATAATCAGATGAGAGGGGTTAATTTCCAATGGGTGCAGGCTGGTATGGGTTAGGTCTTTGCATTGGTGCAGGCGACATCCAACCTGGATGAACTCTCCAGTTGTGTCCAGTTCTGGGGTCAGGGTTAAAAGGTGTCTACTGCAATAAATGTTTTTTTCTTCCTTCAGCAGATGGAACTTATCCAGGAAGCTGTCTTGCTGGGCCTTCTCGAAGAGTCGTGTCTGTGCCTGCCAATATTCCTCCACAGTCACACGGCTATTCTTTGAGGCTGCCCTGTGTATCTCCTGGGCAGTAGCCTCAAGCAGTTCTTGGCAAGTATTACATTGGTGCAGGTCTTTGGCCACTGGGGTGTCTGTGGTAGGTGACACACCATAGAGGATCAGTTTGCAAAGCTCAGTGGGATCCAGAGGGTCATTAATGGTGCTGGCAGGTTCTGTGAGCCATTCATCTGGGTCAATGAGGAGAAAGGGTGACCCTTGATTCCATCTGTTGGGCTCTGCTAGCTCCTGCAGGGTCTTACCATGAGTAATATCTTCTGCAGGATTTTGCACTGAGTGAACATAGCACCATGTAAGAAGGTGAGTTAACTCTTGAATTTCAGCTACTCAAGCTGACCAAGACTTTGAAACGGCAAGATTCTGATCGCAGCCAAGCCAGCACTGTGGTAGAGTCTGTCTGTCCACAAGACTGTCTTCTCAAACACAGGTTGAGTTCATTCTCGAGGAGCTTGGAGAGCTGTGCTCCTACAAGTGCAGCACACAGCTCCAATTGGGGTATGGAGTGCAAACTAGGGGGACATCCTAGAACGTGCCACCACAAAGGCCAAGTGTGTTCTGCCATCAGTACCACTATTCTCAGGTATACCACCATCCTGTAGGCCTGCTCTGATGCGTCACTAATTATGTGCAACTCTTTTTCTGTTACTGGCTCTGCCACCTCTGAAAGCTCTATCAAAGTCCTTACGTCTTCCTCTTACTGACTGCTATCCTTTGCATGACATTGCAGGACAAATATAGCACAGCATAGGCTGCATGTGGTGCCAAAGGGCAGCACCTGTCATTCATATGCTGCAGCTGGTTAATCCTACCTTGAGTCATGCCATACAAAGCACAGAAGAGGATGGTCCTCCAGCAGATGAACCTGGTTGAACATGCCCTTTATGTCTTCACTCACAGCCATTGCATTCTCCTGAAACATAAGGAGGACCTTCTGCACCAATGCACCCAGAGTAGGGGATACTTGTTAAGATTCTGATCTTTGTATTGGAAGGAGCAGTTGAACATGAGATTTGCTATTATGGCTGACCAGGTAATGGGGTGATATACCAGGACTCATTTTCATTCTCCACCTCAGAAGAATCCAGTTTCATAAAGTATCCCAACTGAATCAGTTTCTCTTTCTCTACCTGGTATATTTCTGCTCATTCAGGGTCCCTTAGTAGTCGTCCCTCCACCCCTCTTAGGCTTGACCTCGGCATCAGGTCTAGCCTACAGGTGTGGCATGTCTTTGCATCGCATCAAAGGAGTTGCATAATGCCACTGTGATTTTAAATTGTTTTTAATTTTAAATATGAAAAAAGTCGCAACATTTTGATTCTGATTACATTAAAGCACAACTACTGAGGCTGAGATAGCTAAATGTTTAAACTCCATCATTAATCCAGCTACAAACTATAACTTCTGATGAGAAGTCACCTGCTTTCCTTGTGTGTCTCGGTGGTAGGTTGTTCTGAAAGAATATATTCTTTTTTGCAGTGACTGTAGCAATGTACTGTCCCATGTGCTGAAAACAGTTAATGTGAACGTCATCTCAAATGTGTAATCATGGTAAAAGCCACAAATAGTCCTTTTTTTTTCTTTTTTTTTAAGTATGTGGGAAGAAATAAATCACACAGAACATTTTATTTTGATTTTAACATGCATGCATCTAAACAAAAGTTTGTAAATCCAAGCTAAGTTCTGGTGAATAATGTGACATTTTCCAATAGAGATTCACCATTGTTGGTAATGTCATACAAGAGGAGAGACTTAATGCTGTTAACAGTATATCAATATGTGTTAAAGCTGCAACTGCAATAGAGCTGCAGTACTGTCACTAATGAAAACAAAATTACTAATATGATGCTGCAGTAATGCATACATCAGCTTCTCCTCACAAAACTGTCAATCATCATCTAACAGCCTTTCGGGTGAGAGCAAAGTTAGCATTTTGGTGCTAGTGAAAATTAAACAATATTGATAACAAAATAAATTCCTTTTTGTTTTTTTTTTTACATCTTTCATTAGGCTGATTTATCAGGTAAACATGGGGCAACACACCTCTGTGTGAGGGAACACAGAGTAGATGGGGCTTTCATGCATAAAGCCAGCTGAGCTAAAACTACAGTATAAACAATAAAATTGTAAAAAAAAACTGTATCCACATTCAGTCTACTACTCTAGCAATGTAAATAACAATGATTAAGGTTAAATGGAGCCTAAAAGTGAACATAATTACTTTTGACTGTGTTGTTTAACAATATTAGTACACTCTTTAATGCTCCAGCATGTGGGCTGACAAGTTAGGCACGTCACATGTTAACACTAGGTTCAAAAGGTTTCCTGCAAAAAAGTATTACACAGAAAATAGGAAAAACTTACAGGTTCCAAGTTTAAAGCCAATGATTATCTTTCATTCAGTTTCATGTATAAAGAAAATTCTTCTTTGCACTTTGCAGAAAAAGGCACCCTTGACTGAAATGGTTAGAGCCTACAGAGTTTTCTAGTTACTTTTAGAGGTACTTCTTAGCCCTAGAGCAGGGAATCCTCTCAAGACAACTTCTCCAGCAGTCCTGTTCAATGCAGATTGCTACCCTTCACCCTTTCTTTCCAAGAGCGCATGAGAGCCTGCCGAAGGATCAACCTGGAGTGAACAATTTAAGTCAGCACAGCGACCAGGACACAAGGCCTGCCAGCAGGGACTTAGAAGCAACAGGGGTCACAAATT
Organism: Acanthurus leucopareius; assembly: GCA_029814765.1. Classification (NCBI taxonomy): domain Eukaryota; kingdom Metazoa; phylum Chordata; class Actinopteri; order Acanthuriformes; family Acanthuridae; genus Acanthurus; species Acanthurus leucopareius. Next base: position 11,964,643 of record JAQMCX010000017.1, on the reverse strand, counting down.
AAACCTAGGGATTAAAGAAGTGACCTGTTGTCTTCAGAAACCAAGGGTTCAGAGGGCCAGACCAGCCTGTAACCCATTAGGAAGCCTCATAAACCAGCAACTTATTGGACTCAATGTTGTCACAAGCCTGCAGCTTCATGGACTTGACAAAGCAACACACCAAAAAGGACATCTTTTCCCTCAAAAGACTTGGTAATGTAACTGGGAATAACCTAGCATTAGAAAGCACAGCCAAACACAGAACTACTCAACTGTTGTCATTGTTGCAGTGATTTTATTGTATGAATTCTTTGAGCTTTGTGTCTAGACTCTGTCATTGTTAAGTTAGTTGTACATTTTACACACATATACAGTGGAGGAAATAATTATTTGATCCCCCACTGATTTTGTAAGTTTGCCCACTGACAAAGAAGTTAATGGTCTACATTTTAATGGTAGGTTTATTTTAACAGTGAGAGAAAGAATATCCAAAAGAAAATCCAGAAAATCATATTAAAAAAAAGATAAAAATGTATTTGCATTTCATTGAGTGGAGTAAGTATTTGATCCCCTACTAACCATAAAGAATTCTGGCTCTCATAGACTAGTTCTCTCGCTTTAAGAGAGTACTTCTAATTGTTACCTGTATGAAAGACACCTGTCTCAACTTGTTACCTGTATAAAAGACACCTGTCCACATAATCAATCAATCTGACACCAACCTCTCAATCATGGGCAAGACCAAAGAACTGTCTAAGGACATTAGGGGACAAGACAAGATTGTAGACTTGCACAAGGCCAGAATGGGCTACAAGACCATTAGCAAGAAGCTGAGTGAGAAGGAGACAACTGTTGGTGTGATAATTAGAAAATGGAAGAACACAAAATGACTGTCAATCTCCCTTGGTCTAGGGCTCCACACGCCGTAATGGATTAAAATCCTGCAGCGCCTGTAAGGTCCCCCTGCTCAAGAAGGCACATGTCCAGGCCCATCTGAAGTTTGCCAATGAACACCTGAATGATTCAAAGAATTATTGGGAGAAGGTGATGTAGTCAGATGAGACCAAAATTGAGCTCATTGGAATCCATTCGACCCGCCATTTTTGAAGGAAGAGCAATTCAGACTGACCCCAGGGACACCATCCCCACCATAAAGCATGGAGGTGGAAGCATTATGCTTTGGGGGTGTTTCTCTGCTAAGGGGACAGGTCAACTTCACCGCATTGAGGGAAAGATGGATGGGGCCTTGTACTGTGAAATCCTGGGTGACAAACTCCTCGTCTCAGCCAGGAAACTTAAAATGGGTTGTGGATGGGTCTTCCAGCCTGACAGTGACCCAAAACATACAGCCAAGGTGACAAAGGAGTGGCTCAAGAAGAAGCACATTAAGGTCATGGAGTGGCCTAGCCAGTCTCTGGACTTAAATCCTGTAGAAAATCTGTGGAGGGAGCTGAAGCTTTGAGTTGCCAAGCGACAGCCTTGAAACCATAAGCATTTGGAGAGGATCTGCAAAGAGGAGTGGTCCAAAATTCCTCCTGAGATGTGTGCAAACCTGGTAGTCAACTACAAGAAACATCTGACCTCTGTACTTGCCAACAAAGGTTTCTACACCAAGTACTAAGTAATGTTTTGATTGGGGATCAAATACTTATTTCACTCAATGAATTACAAAATAATTTAAATCTTTTGTTTAATGTGATTTTCTGGATTTTCTTTTTGATATTCTGCCTCTCACCCCAAAGGTGGTGGAAATGACCAAGCATAGATCCTATGGGACTTCAAGATCCAGACAGACAAGATGGTGGTCACTAACCAACCAGACACAGTGGTAGTGGACAAGCAACAGAAGGAAGCAGTAGTAATAGATGTTGCAACCCTGAGTAACAGCAACTTCAGGAAGAGGGAATATGAGAAGCTCGAGATATACCAAGGGCTGAAGGAAGAGCTGGACAAGATGTGGGGAATGAAGACAACTGTGGTCACCAGTGGTGATTGGAGCCCTTTGGGCTGTAACCCCCAAACTGGAGGAGTGGCTCACGCAGATCCCAGGAAGAGCAAAGTCCTAGAAACATCGAATATACTGTGCAGAACTCTCAAGCTCCCAGGCCTCTGGTAGAGGACCCAGGCTTGAAGGAGACAAAGACCGCCCAGGTGGGGCAAGAGTTGTAAATAATATAAGTGTGTGTGTATTTGTGTGTGTGTATGTGTGTGTGTATATATGTAGACTATATTGAGCCCATGTAGTAATCATACATCACTTACAACTAATATACATTAAATGTGCAGCTGGCCTCTTGACATTTGCCACACCATTTATTTTCTTTTGATTGCATTAAACTGCTGTTGAGGCCCATCAGTACAAATAATGCAAACAATTGGAAGTATGGTCAAAGCACACAGGAAAGTATCAAACCCTGTTCACACTCAAAAGAGGACACATTAAATATGCCCAACATTATTCAATCTGTTGCTTGTAAAACTGCACAGAGTCTTGATTTCTTTCCTTCAAACCCTCCGAGTAAAGCTAATGAGATGTTTATTCATAAGGCTGTGTAAATACCAGGCATATGCAAATATTCTGACACCTAATCAAGTTGACACATATTTACTTTAATATAGTCATATGTTCACTCTTCGCTGAGACAGTTTTAGATTCACAGATTAAACTGATTACATGAATAGAATGTGTAAAATTTGTGTTGACTCAATTTGTGTTAAATATGAGTTTAAGGCACCATTTTAAAATAAATAATCATGATTTCAAGAATAAAATAATATTATTACTACTACTTTTTTGTTGGAAAAACAAGATTTAAAATTGTGAGAATAAATTCAAAGATTCACTAGTACAAAGTTGTTACAAGAACATCATTGGTGTGCATTCATAGAGCATCAGTAATATTGGTGAGGTGAGGTGTCTGCCAGAGTCCAACAAATACTTAAGGACAGTACTATAGCCGGCAACAGCCCCTTCACGCTGCCATCAGCCTCCTCTATTTTCTCTATTCTGATTCCTCTCCTATTGAACTTGAAGGCAGACCTCCTCTCCACATCTAAAGGGAAGACTTAAAACTTTGTTTATTTATGAAGCTTATAGTTAGGGCTGGCTCAGGCCCTAGTTACACTGCTTTACAGGCTAGTACTAGTAGTAGTAGTATAAACTTTAATAAAGTTTACATATTATCACCTACCATTACTATTACTATTCACTACTATTATTACTACCTCTACTTTTACATTTTTAATTTTTACATTTTTTTAAGTATTACCACCAAAAAATTTGATCAAATCTGTGATGTTCCTGTGACCTTCCAGCACCTTACTAACCAAACAGTGACCAAGTTGCGAAAGGTTTTTTTTTTTTATCCAGATAACCATAATTTGCATGGCACAAGACATACATGTACCATGAAGTTGTTTATGTAATATGCTGTCATTTAATCCATGTCATAGTGTTGTGCCTTTAAATGAGGGCAATTGTGACCATCCCACGCACACATTATCAGACTAAATGCAAATTACAAGATATATGGTATCTGTTACTTCTATAAGGAGATGAAAAATTACTCTTCCTTCCGTCTCTTCTAAGATGCCTATAGTCTGCTTTGTATATGTTGTGGATGTTTTGAAGGGTGTATGGCTTTAGACAATGGGGTTTTAGGAAACGCTTCAGCAGAGTGTTTCGGAGAGAAACCGAAAAGAGTGCATACCAGGCGGTAGACAAATGGTCAGTATAAGGTAAATGTAAGGTGTTTTTTGAACAGTGTAATATGCAAAGCTGCCACACTGGAGATCACATTAAAAACCCTAGAAATGAGCATAATAGGTCTCCCTTAATCTGGTGAACCCATCTTGTGCACGCTGTCCTTTTAAACTCAATAAACTAAATTATTTACGTAATATGGCTCTTGAAAGCAGAGACCAAGCAAAACAGGTGTTTTGGACCCTGTTTTACTTTGTTTTTGTTGCTGGTTTACAGTTCATCTGCTGTATTTAAAGAACCTTTGCAAGATGCTTAATCTTTTTTGTCTTTCCTCTTTGTTATGTCTCCTTTGCTGGAAATTTAATAATTTCATCTGCTGATTAGTGACTAAAGTGCCTGACCTTACACCTTGTACCTTATACGTATTTGTACGTGTGTGTTTGTGTGTGTGTGAGACAGAGAGAGAGAGCATACATACAAATTTAATACTGGCAGTTGCAACGCAGATTCCTGAAACAGTGGTTGACCAGACCCTTGAGCCTAAAACCCTCTGATGGGTTCTTGTTAGCTGCCTAGAAGTTAAAAAGTGGGTGGACTATTACAACAATATAAATTCACACATAGCTATGTCTAACTCTTTATGTAAAAATTCAAAATATGCAATGGCATTTTTTTTTTCTGGTGACTGGGCTACTTATAACACCTTTAGTTTGCCCCCTACATCATAGTAACTTGTTATTATTGAAAATCTGGGGTGAATCTCATGTTATCTCATCTTATCTTGTACCAGCGTTTAGATGGGAAACTCACATATGCATATAGCTAGCATATTTCTTAATTTCTAGATACATTTAAAGACAGATACAAATGTGCGTGACTAATTTTCAATTAATTGCAAGTTAACAATGGACAATCATGCTATTAATTGCAATTAAATATTGTAATCAATTGATAGCCCTAGCAAAATACATAAACACACACATATTGTGGCTATTAACTGCTTAATATACCCACACCATGTGACTACATTAATTTAACTCAGTTCCAAATATGAAATATCTGCAATAAACTCCAACAAAATATTAAGGAAAAATATCCAAACTTTACTCTTCAGCAGAACAATCAGTAATTAAGAAATGCACAGCTGAGATGATGAGGCTGTAGTTTGTTAAAACCATATTTGACATTAAACTAATTGTTTTGGACAACTATGAGGACATATAAAGTGTTTGCAAATTCAGATTACAAATCAAAGACAAATGGACTATTGGCCTTGGTGGAGGTCCACACACTAATTGTCCTGCTGGTAGATTTCTTGAAATTTGCTCAAACTTACTGTTCTCATGTCACACAGAACATGTTGTTAGAACATTTTTTTGTTGTTTTATAAGTGTTTAATTATTCCATAGTCCATCTCAACTAACCAAGACTGTAATCTAAAGCTGATACTGAGCAAGTCAACCTTCAACCATTCATACTGCAAGGCAAAGAGCAGGAGGTTCTCAGGAACATAATAAGACAGTACAGTAGGAGCTCAGATGAGGAGGCAGATGGAAGGAGAGTAGGAGCAGAAGGAGGGTAAGAGTGGGGTCAGGAGCACAGGAGGAGCAGCAGCTGGTGTTATCTGCTCATGTAGGTGACACCTCTGGATGTCCCACGGTGAAAGAGAGAGTGGTGCAGTGGTGGTGTGATACTAAAAGGTATAACACTGGATGCCATTGAAATAATTCAGTGTATGTATATCAAAAAATTAAATATGTATGTAAATAAATCTCTCATTTTGCTGTTTTGACTTAAAACCGGATATACTAACAGCTCCCTCAAACAGAGGCAGGCCCTAAGGTAATCCATCAATGTCTCAGACAGGCTCTTAACAAAACACTAAAAGTAATCTTTATGGACTTTTTTTCTTTTTTTTATTTATATGCTATGGTATATTTTAATACAAACAAAATAAGTTTGGATGCTCTTGAGGTCAAGTCTGCAATGAGTCAAATCAATTGCTGATTCTTACCAATGCCCTAATTGACAAATGGAGCTCTGGTGAAAGTTCAGTCAGACGGACAACTCCTTTGCATGCTCTGACATGTAATTGTTTCTTCAACCATAATTTAAAGTCACTAAAGTCACTCCTCTTATGCATACTAACTAATAATTTCATTGCTGCCGTGTTCTTGAGCTGTCAGTGAGTTATCAGCTGGTCACGTCTGTCCAATAGCACAGCAAAATACTTGAATTGTTGATTATAATTTTGCTGCTACTCAGTGCAGTTGCCCCTCGATCTCGATTACAAATCTTCCTGTTAAGGTAATTGCCAAAGACTTTCAGACAAGAGTTAATTATTGTATACAGTCTGTTATAATATTAAAATAAACAAATATATTTACTTAATCCACTTGTCTCTCCTAACTGAAATGTTTGTAGATTTTTTTTAACTCTTTAGTCTTAATATTTTATTATTAATGTATCGCATATTTATGTGATTGCATGCAATCTCCATTCATATGTACATTTGCACTCCATTGAGATAGCATGGATACTATAGGCTATATTTTGATTAATAATTTGAATCTTCAGACATAGCGCAAGACATGGTACTAGAATCAAAAACTAATATATCCTTTCTATACACCTTACTTGCACACATACTTGAACAGAGTTCTCCTTTTAGCTCTTCTCCCAATATAATGTCTATTTTCACTGAATGGAACCTTTTTTGTAGATAAAACTTGTATCAACTAAAATGTATACAACAAACTGTTTTTAGGGAAATACGTTTTTGACTGCAACATACTATAGGCTAGTAGTATCCCTCTGACTTCCTGCTGCCTTCTGTTGCCACAAAGCTACTTGTTTTCGGCACTGTAAGCCTCACAAAACCAGCCAGCCAGGCTCCTGCTACTCAGTCATTTGATCTGAGCAGAGCCTTTTCTGCAAACACTATGACAGCACCACAGAAACAATCCATGTGTGATGGCGTGAAGAATTTGAAAATCTAGCTGTAAGATTCAATCACTGCTGAATATTTAACTTTCTCATAAATGTTTCTAAGCTTTCAGACCTTCCTTTTAAATCTATATCCGCATGTATGTTGTTTAAATTCTCATCTTGGAGGAACAAAGATGTGTAGAATTTAAAACACACTTACAATTAACCACAACACACAGAGAGTGTGGCCAGCATTTGAGAAGTGGTTGGTTTATGGGTCGCTGGGCTTAAGTAGCCTACATGCACAACACAAAGAAGTCAGATATGCGTGAGAAGGTCAATAGGGGCCAGACAACACAGTTGCCCCAGGAGTGACTGGAAGGTGTGAGGAATTATGTGATTTAATTTATCGTATCATAGTAACTAAACAATATACTGAATCTGAGTGCCGTTTAACATGACAATCCTAACAACTAATTTTGTAAATCTGTGGCCAATGTCATGATGAGTAAAATGCAAAATAGTTCTGCTCCAGTCATTTCACGCCCTGCAGTCAAAGCAGAAGCCATTTCAGCTCCCAAACGGAATATCTTATCTCTTTTCTCATCGGTTAGTCGTGCGTTGCGTTTTCTAATGCATTTCCAATGATTTTAAACAATTAATTAAGCTGGTGTGCAGTCCGTGACGCGGGCTGAATGGGTTCCGCTGCCTGGCACCGAAAATGCGCAGCTCTGGAAATGTGCTTGTATACCTCTCTCTCTCTCCCTCTCTCGCCCCCCTCTCCGTCTCTCTTCCCTCCCTTCTTTGGCTTACTAAAGGTGACCGGGGAGCCGTGCACAGTGCTCATTATTTAACATCTTCAAATTGAGCGACAGCGGGAAGACGAGCTTGACGCAGATCTGCTCCGGACACTGTTGTGACTGCTGGAATAAGCTGAGAGGGCTGCCGACGGGGGGGTGGGGGGTATGTGTATTGACATCTGAAGTGCTGGGAGACTGTATGTGCTGCTTCATGCGCCAACCTTCCCTCTTCAGGTGAAGCCTCCACACCTATAGGCTCTGTTTTTCATCGCAGCCACATTTTCATCCGACTTCGTTTTTTCTCACCTCGCCGCTGACGCTTGGATGTTGGTAAAACGACGCGCATGCGTTGCTTTTGGAATAATTTTGCAGCCTAAGTTGCATCTCTGAGATCTTGTGTCAAAGTCGCTGGCAGGACCAGAGTTAGTGATGTGGAGTACTCTGGACCGCGGACGCTGGGGGGTCTGCTGCTTGTCCCTGCTGGCGACTGTAGTCTGCGGGGCGCAAAGGTGACATCTGATAATAACATCATGTGTCATGTCTTATTTTAGACAGGCCCTGTAAGAATTTCTTTTTCTGAAATGAAATGTGTTTCTGTCCTCAGTGCCAACGAACCTAGCAACATGTCATATGTGAAAGCCACCGTGGACAAGCTTCTGAAGGGCTATGACATTCGTCTGCGGCCTGATTTTGGAGGTAAAAGCCACCCGTGCCCACTGCGTTCATGTAACCTAACCTACATGTGAGGCTCAGCGGGCTGCTGTAACGCTTACTAATGCTCTGCTGTCATATTTTCCATAGGCGCCCCTGTGGATGTTGGCATGAGCATAGACATCGCCAGTATTGACATGGTGTCTGAGGTCAATATGGTAAGTAACTGTCCACATTCTTACAAGGTGCGATGCAGTATGACATATAAAATGCTTCCACGCGATCGTTGTCGGGCAAGTTTTTTCCCTTTTTTTAGCACCCTGTCTAACTAACAGATGGAGAGGCTTGAAATCCGTGTCAGTCCGGTTCGCCTCTTTACTTGGTGCAGCGCCGCTCCTGAAGGAAACTAAAAAGATTCCGCGTGCTCCCCTCCTCCTCCCCCGTTCCCTTTTCAGCACCACGGAGAGATCCGCAATGTGTCAAAGCCAATCCGTATGCATCAAGTACTTCCCCGCGGTGTCACAACCGACGGAGGCTGAGAATTAACAAGACAGAGACCGACAGACATAGAGAACGAAGCAGGGAGGGAGAGGGAGAGGGAGAGAGAGAGAGAGAGAGAGAGAGAGAGAGAGAGAGAGAGAGAGAGAGAGAGACTGTTTAGTGATTCCATACACGCATCTGTGGCCCCAGCATGCATGGAGAGCCTGGTGTCAGAGTCGCTTCAGCGAGCAATGGGGAAAACGGACACAAGGAGGAAAAGACAGGAGAAAATAAAACGTCTGTGTACATGTTTTGCCCGTTTTTTTGGCCTGAGTGCAGTAATTACATAACGACTGTCAGTGAGTCAACAGGAGGAAGGAGGCCTAGAAAAGCAGAGTGTCTGCAGAATATGATTTGACCACTTAATACACGGTATCGATGCAGTGCTGCCAACGCAGAGAATAGCCTACACACATCTGTGTTTTATAGCAGAGCATGCACGTGCAGAGAAAGTTCGTATTATAGAAGAGGTTCAGACCTGACATGTTATGTAGTCATAATGGTAAAGCATTTTTTAAATTGTCATTGCTTTTACTGCAGCTTTACATAGAGCCTAGTCTCAGTTTTGCTATTTTGGTACACATGTATATATGCTTTCCAGTTTTATATTGTTATTTTTGTGGTAGTCTATTTCACGCAGTCATCTCTTTCTGCCATGTTTGAATTCAGCACCCCACTTCTTTACCAACTGTAAGAAGGTGCACCCTCCTTTGTTGTCTACTTTCCTCATGGATGAAAGCTGATACTGTCCACTTTCTCAGACAGCTCTGACTTGGAATTATGAACTACTTGGGCCCATGTAATTTGCTTCTTATCACTTAAAGAGTTGAACTGTATGTGCATATGATCAGAGCTTTACAACTCATCTGTTTCCACCTTAAGCTGTCAGCTTATCAATAACCCTTTGCCCGTAGATATGCATACACATTGTATGGGAACTTGATACTAAGAGTGCTATAGATTTAGTATTTTTAGATTTAGTAATTAGAGATTTTAGGTTTAGATAGATTTTAGCACCAGGTCCTGAGCACAGCCAAAGTACAGTTCCAGAAACTACTACTCCAATGTGGGAGCAAAATGTTGGATAACTGAAGTAGAGCCGGTTATGATGTATACGTTTAAACAATCTTTGGTGCTGCATTGGCATGACCTAAACCATTTCTCCATGAAATATCTTGTCATGGACTTGTGGGATGGGTTTACTTTCTTAGTACTCACAGTTGAGGTAGAATACGCTTACATTCAGCAAATTGAATAACTTGTTTAGTTTTAAAGTCATTCAATTTTTTTTTTACAGCCTCAAACTGCTATGTGTAATTGTTTCCCAGAATCTAGGGCAGCTGCTGTTTTATGAGGCCAGTATTGTGCTTAGTTGTTCTTCACTTTTAAACAATGTGACTCTGCTTTTTCATATCCCTCACAGGAGGAGCCCAGGTTTAGGTGTGGCAGATGTGGGTTGTTTAAGGATAAGAGTCATGCCAATAGCTCAGCTTGAAGCTACCGCAACAAACATTTTATGTCACAGTGCCTTATTTCTTTAAATGTTAACATGTCAGCCCCAACACACTGGTGCACAGATTCACAATTCCCATAGAAAGAGACATTATATCCATCTCAAGTCACGTTTGTCCATTATTTGATTCTAATAGTTTTATGTTTGTTTCAAAAAGTCTGCAGTAACATGATTTTGACCTGTTTCCAGCTGCTGGTTTAGATTTTTTTTACTGATGACTTTTATATATTTCTGCAAATTACTCTATTAGATAAAGCTATATGTTTGCAGTCAGTAGCATGTATCAGGATAAAGCCTGCTACATTTAGACATCCTTTCGTGGGACTGTGAATTTGCGTGAGTAAATACAAACAGTGTTTGAGGAGTTAATGATGCGCTGTTATTGTGAGCCTAGATTATGAATAGTTTATTAGCTTGAGTTGGAGCTGTCAGAAGTACCAATGGGAGCAGAACAGAGAGCAGTGCCTAAATCTGACTGAACTACATAATCCATAACTGTCTTTATGGGTCACTGATTGGAACATGGTGACTTCTTGGGGGGTTTTCAGTTATTGCTTTGTCTTGGGAAATTTTGGCACAAGGGGTCAGTTGAACTGGAGCGTATCATTCTAGCGTGGCAGACTCCTTACCATAAAAGAGGGTCTAAAAAATAGAAATAAATTTAAAAAAATAAAAGGGATCTATCTCAAATCTTTATTGTTGTACCACCATGTTGTCAGTGGCTTGAGGCTGAAGGCGTTATGTTTTCAGGTCCCTTTATCCCATTCTTATAAATGTGATTTTTTAAGAAAGCCTTGAGAAAATTATCTAAATTTAGAGGAACTATCCACTTGAGCTCAAGTATAAAGTGACTGATATTTGGTAGCTAAAGGTCAGAGGTCAAGGTAACTGTGAAATAAATTCCTTCAAAGTATTTAACACAAACATCATCCTACAAGAGTTTGAACCGCAATAGATGTAAACTGAAGCCTGAATGTTAGGCAGATGCATACGACCAAGATGCAGCAATTTGAGCATTGGATTTAAGGCCAAAAATGTATTGTTATAGTTCGGTCTCACCCTGCTTTAATTACAGCAGATAGCTGTTTTGGGATAAAATGGTCTTGTAAAGCCAGTGAACACTACCTGCTCAGAGCAAAACAGCAGACAAAGTTACAGGGACTAACAGGTGAGCTAAGTGGAATGTTCAGCATCTAATGAGATATTTTTTCGGAGTTGGTGGAGACAAAAAATTGAGCTAAACAGAGCGTAAATATCAGACTTACATGTATCTAGTGGACACAAACACGACTCTGAATGAATGATAATGGACCTCTGGTGTGTTAATAGACAAATGTTTGCAAACATAATTTCTTATGCTTTCAATGATTTTTTGGCCTTTTACAGAGTTTTGTCCGAAAGTGATCACAAAACTGATGAATGCAGCCTTAGCAACTGCATCACATTTCATTTATTGCAGGAGCGATCGTTAATGTCAGGTCCACATGAGGGTATAATAAAGAAACGACAGTGCTCTGATGCCACAAGGCTCTTAAAATTGAGATAGCAAGATTTATTTAGTGTGCAAAATTACCTGTAGTATAAGAATGATAAACTGATGATGCCCACTGAGGAAGTCTGTCTTGTTCTTACTATCAAAAGGAGTGTGTTTTGTGTGTCTTTGTAGGTAAAACTCATTTAAGTTTAATTTTTTCACTTACAGAAACTGAAACTTAGACGTGATATTTTTCCTGTGCAGTGGAGGATTATTGGTTACATTTCAGGTCTGCTCACCTAAGGTTTAGATCCATTTGAAATGCTTTAATCTGGATTAATGGTTAGTTTACTAACAACCTGTCTGATTATCTGACCGCTCATACTTATGGCAGCCCTCAGACTTTCTAGCAATGATGTCACAGTATTCCAGATCTTTGATTATTAACTATTAAAAAGAAAAAGACAAAAAAAGATCCAATTTATGGTAAAGCTGGATTATTCAAGCATCCTTCAAGCATTCACAGTGAAATGATTTGTTAAAGCATTTAAAGAGAGTTTGTATGTGAGGTGCGATGCAGAGATCAGCAGACATCTTCTGCCTCCTCTCCCTCTTTAACAGCTGATCCTCTCAGTTTCTGCTTTGTCTATCACCTCTCTTCCAGCCACCATTTCTCAATCACCTTTATCTGCCAGGACGTACCACAATCCACAAATAACTTTCCTCACACATCTCTGTGGTGGGCACACTTCATTGTTCTCACCTCTGATGGGAGGAAATGTGTTTCCATCACCATCACACAGTCTCTGTGCATCTCATTGCACCTTTCCATGCACAGTGAAACATGATTTAACTGACAAACTGACTTGGCCCTATCACTTAGATCCCTTCGGAGGACCTCTCTTACTGATACGCACAGTGTAACTTGTGACTGTAAAGGTTAAACACTGCTATCAGTTACACAGCTTCACCCATGGTGATGAAATGTTTTGAAGGAAGAGCATCTCTTGTTTTATTACTTTGAGATGTTAACATGCTAACTGGTAAAAAATAGTGGACAAGACACTGTAAGTGTCAACCAGAATAACTGAGCTTAAAGCTAATGCAGTAGGATGTTGATTGAGCCTAAAGAGTCAGAGTGAAATATATATATTGCTGATTCTGTTGAATGAATGAGTTTGTCATATTAAGTCAAGAAAGCTAAACATGTAGCCACAAATTAGGCAAGCCTTAAGGATCAGTTTCTAATAGAGTTGCAAAATTAGAAAAGCTTTTTCAGGCTACCCAGGGTTCTGGAGGTAAAAGTCCTGTTCATTCAATAATAAAAATGTTAGCTGAATCTAAAGATTAGACTTCATAGACTCCTAATGAAACATTTTGCACAGATGATGACTGTCAAACTCCTGACTTATTCACAAATAAGCAAAGAGGTGGACCGTGAGTAAAGTAAAGATTTCTTTGACAGTCTGCTAGTACAAATAACGATACAACAAGCCATCAGATGTTTGCATAAAAAGTTCTCCAAAAGACACCAACACCACAAATAAGCTCAAGAAGTCAAGCTCAGTGGGTCAAATTAGCCGAGATTCCATGGAGCTAGCAAGCTAACATATAGCTATGATGAGAGTGACAATGTGAGAATGGGGACAATAAAGGGTGGCAAAGCATCTGCATAGTCTGTCAGACTGATTTGCAAAATGTTAACAACAAATTAGCATCTTAACTATAATTAATATTCATCATAAACACATTCTTTTTCAAGAGAAAGACTGACAGAGAAATTGAGAAATAAGTGGTTATGTTATGTTTTTATTCATTTATATATTTATTTGTTTTGCAGAGTTCTATGTGATAAAAAGAAAGAGATTTATTTTTTCAGAATTTTGGATTCTGGGGGATTTTTGTCTATAAAAAGGAAACACTGAAACTTTTAAAGCAAACTAAAATTGATCAAACCGCCTACTTTGTAAACTGTTTTTGCATGTTTTTGTATGATGGAGTTCACTGAGAGGAGAAATCAACTGATATGAAAAGAGACCTTCTTTTTTTTTTACTTCAAGAGGCTACCTCTTGAAAAGTTAAGTTTTAGGTGGTCTTGGATGGATGCAGAGTTCAGATGGAACTGTGGGGTCTGGGGGTCTCTTCATGTACGATGGTTGGGGTGTTGGTTGACACACATAAGCCTTCAAACACAACAAACTATAAAATATTACCAAAAAAAAAAGTCAGTGAGAAATTTGGAAACTGATATATTATCTTCTAATGAGAGAGAGAGAATGCTGAACCCAATGTGCTGACAAGAGGAGTGTGGTTCAGCAGCTAGTTGTTGGAATTTGCTGCAGTGACACCAAATCCATCCACAATATGTACACATGCATATTTAAAACAAAGCAACCAATAACCCATGACATTTAAACTCATGTTACATGTGCCCAAAAAAATCATGGCACACACAATACTGACAGAAGATAAGGTCAAAACACAAAATTATATTAAAAGATATTTGATAACAATAAGATTTTCTTTAATTCTTTTATTTTAATATAATTTATTGCTGCATTAGAAAATCATTTAATATGCATATATTACAGATCATTACAGCATGGGAATGTAGTTGTTTCCAGTGAAGCTGACGGCTCTTCTACATTAGTATGTTTACAGTGTTTCTTCTTATTCTAATCCCCTCTCTGTCGGTGACAAGCATCAGCAGCAGCGTTTTGCAAATGATTAGTCACATGTGTTAATGCATTGTACTTATTGTTGCTACCTACATATGGGATTGCCATGTAAAAACAACATGCCTCAGGAACATCCTGCCTGCAAAACTGCTCTGAAATCTCGTTATTCACAGACACAATTTATTGTGATCACAGTAAATATAATTTGTGACTCCAGTATCCCTTAGATGTACAATAATTCCCCTCCTAACTGTACACGTCCTGTGCCAACAGCTCCATGTGTTAGCCCTGCGGTGAACGGGTGACCCATCCAAGGTGTATCCCGCAGCTCACCCAATGTTAGCAAGGACTGGCTCCAGCTCCCCCATCACTCTCAGACAGTAACAGATGAATAGATGCATACTCATAGTTTTCTAGAATTATCCAGTATTGAAGTTCTTGTCTGGGTATTAGGCTGGGAGCATCAACATAATGACACCTTCGCCATCTTCAGTCAATGAATGATGTAGTTAAGTGCTCAGAAAATCTTGGTCACAAAGTGAGTTTCAGCTTTTGACTTAATTGTCTGCACAGAGGCAATAACACTATTGGTTGCACACTTGTGTGTTGTGTTCTGCAGCACGTTCCCATTTTTTAAAAAATCTGTTTCTCTACTGTAAGAAACTTTTCCACAGATTTTAATGTAACAAAAACACATCACTGAAGTCTACTTGACTTAAGATATATGAATATACAAAGTCCTTTTTTTATCTAGATTTTTACAAACTGACATTAAAATCTGGCTTCATTAGTCATAGAAATATAGCAGTCAGTGAAACAAATATTAATGAGCTGCCATTACGATCCTGTTGTCAGCATTTTTTCTTTAATTTTTTGTTAAGACACACATGTACTATCAAGACATAAAGGAGAATCATGCCATGTACACATCACTCTTCAGCCTACCTGGAACTGGTTTCAGACTCTTGTTCTAGTAGTGCTTCTGCCCTACATAAACAGATGCTAGTCCGTACTTCTGTCCCTCTTTGTTGCTTTTTCCTCAGCAGAGTGAGAGTCATTTGAGCTATCTGGAGCTCTAATAGCTGAATGAGCTTTAGTGAAGTCCCTGAGGCTGGCTGCAGAAACGGAGTGGAGAACCAAACTTATCTCAGCCAAAATTCCAATATGTCAGTGGATGCCAAAAAGTAAACATGGCTGCTGCAGTTGGCTACAAAAACACTGTCAGGAAGTGAGGCTGTGGTCTTTATGACTAATACATGGCAACAAAAAGATGAAAACTGAAAAGCTGTTCCTTCAGTGTTTCCTTAAGTTTAGACTTTGGGAGATATGTTAAAATTGATAGTGTTGGAGAAAATGATGGTCTATTGAATAAAAATCTACTTCTTTCATATTGTCATAATGTAGAAGACAAACAGAATATATAAAGCATTAGATTGCTTCTGAGGCCTCTGGTTGGAGGGTATTTCCCCAGGCCTAGTCATAACCTTATTCCTTGCATTCTTCATCAGCCTTCTGCAGTCAGTAGGGAAATATAATCATCTAGTTCTGACACAGGGACATCTCATTTTATAATAATTCAGTGGATGAATACAAGAAAACAAATGTGAAGAACATGGAGGTTTACCTGTCAGAACTTGTCTCAGCATGTATACTGTTTACACCTCACAGTTTTTAACAATAGTATTGTGTGTTTGGATGCAATACATCTAATATTAAACCAAGGAGGAAATCAAGGAAGAAAATGAGAAAAGTTCAACTTTTTCTGGTATTCCCATTGTCAGGAGCTGTAGAAGCTAAGTGAGAGTGTCATTAGAGGAAAAGCCAAACATTTAACACAATCTGAATGCTTTATTTGGAATATGCATCTGGCAATCTGCCAAATTTCATGGAAGTCTGCATGTGAGATGATTTTAAAGAGTTTGATCTGAGTGTGGCACCAGAAAAAAGCTCTGAAATACAAAAGGTTCCTCCTCTAGGAGCATGAAGAACCTCAGCATGTTTCATGGCAATCCACAATGATCATTCTTGAGTACAGTTAGATATTTCGGCACTACAAGTTATGGTGGCAAGGGGATCATTGAAAGAATAAATTATTCATGTATATAATTTCACGAGAGTTTGTCTAGTAGCCTAACTTTTTTGTTCTGGACCAAAGTGTTGAATCAATGGATGGACCAACTTAGTTTTCAGCCTGTTTAAATACAGACAGAGTGTTAGTCGGAGGAAGCAGCCTCCTTCAGCTCTCCCTGAGGACACTTCTCGTGTCACATTGGGACAAATCAAGCGACCTTGTTTCTGACATTGACGCGAGGCTGGCAGACAAGGCCTGTATGCTTGTGAAGCTCTACTGAACTTGGCAGTTAGTGAACAGATTACAGGGAGATTTCAGATCATTGTCAGGCCTGTACTGGCCTTAGTCATCAGACATGCTGTGCTGTCAGAAGCGAGAGCAGCTGGTGAGGTAAAGCAACATGACATGAGGTTTTGCTGCTCGCTCGCCGAGGTCCAGTTCCTTCTCCGAGGTTGCAGCCTGATTGTCTGTGGCATCGTTTCTGCTTGGTTGATGCACAGCGCTCTCTGTATTCATGTCTGGAGATACATTGTTATTTGTCTTGTGAATGTCAAACACTGGCAGTTCAACTGGAGTTCGAACATTCACTATCCCAGAATTCCCCTCAAATACAAGTGTTTCTCTGTCCAGAATGTAACATTGTTCTTCTGGAGATGGATTGATTTCACAGAGGTTCATTACAAATTGTTTGATTTGAAAAGTATCCTGTGAGATGTTTGTGGTCAGTCAAGTGGCTTTCTTGTTCTTCCATGGGGCAGTTTGTGGTTCTTCGGCTGCAAAAAGCTAACTAATTCTTGCCCATATCACTACAAGTAGCAGTATTTTGCTATAAATTGTTGATCTTATATAACAAAAACATGAAGTTGTAGCTTCAAGATGCTCAACTTCTTTCACTTCAGAAAAATAAGAACTTGCCCCAATAGAAGTCTTGTCATCATTTGAAGTGTAAGAGATGTTCAGAAGAGGTGAAACTTAGCTACAACATTGAGAAAATAACCAGTCGCTGAGCATAGAACGGTCCCTTCGTTTTTGGCTTTATGTTAGTGTGTGACTGGGTCAACAATCACTTCTTTTGTACTATATAATACACTATAACTAACTTCCACTTTGATAGATAGATAGATAGATAGATAGATAGATAGATAGATAGATAGATAGATAGATAGATAGATAGATAGATGTACT
>JAQMCX010000017.1:11922161-11946497 GCA_029814765.1 Acanthurus leucopareius | reverse complement strand
ACTTTATTGATCCCAAATTGGGAAACTCCACTGTTGCAGCACTCCACAAACAAACAAACAAACAAACAAACAAACAATACAACTATACAACAATCACTAGAAGGAATGAAGGTAGTACAGTTGTTAAATTCTTAGAGTGATTTGTATGTTCTTTAAAGTGCCCTCAAAAATTTCCCTAGTGGAAAAGAAATGGGATGTACACAATTTTCTGCAATCCCACAATGCAGTGTGACACATGTAGATGCATAAATAGACCTTGTATGACTCTGCACCAGTCAGTGATGACACAAAACAGCAATGACTCATTCGTATCTGAAATATAATTTATTGCTCACTTTAGGGTAAACTGCTAATTGTCTGTTATTTATGGAGGGTCATGAATGAAGCAGAGAGGGATGTTTATGTGTGTGTAAGTAAGACTTGCCAGCTGACCAGGCTCTTTTCACAACCAGTGAGCATTCTTCTCGACTCGTCCTTTACGGTAGGGATGGATTCCTCTGACACTTCAACACGAGAGCAAATTTAGGAACCTCAGTGTTCTACTTTAGTTTGCTTTTGCTTTGCTATACTGTGCTGTAAAATTTCAGGTCACCCCACATTGGTGACTTCAGGCCTCTTCACACTGGAGTAAACTGGTTGTTGGTCTGGTCTGGACTTGCATTGGTGCCCCTTTGTAGCAGAACTCTAGCAGAACAGTTTGAGTTGTGTTTTGTTTCTGATGAGGAAAACTGAGATTTCTTATCAAGACATCGACAAAGATAATGTCTTCCTCAGTATTGCACTGTGCTCTGTGATATTTGGGCTTGTCTTTGCATAAATTCTATGAGTGCTGGGTGCTTTGCTGACACACCTTCTGATAGAAAAACACCATCCCCAAGGCTGTACAAAGCCTGCTGCTGCCAAAATCAATCAATAGCATCAAGCAGCTCATCAGCTTTTGATGAAAATGTGCATATTGCTTTCGGCTCCATCAGCATCTATCTGTGCGGTACGCTTGCAGCCAACTAATAAGATTACGTAGTAGTCAATGGATCTGATATCTTTGTCTATTAGTAGTCATTTAATCCGTCTTAATATAAGATAACTAGCTTGTGAATGCTTTGAAGTGATTTTGTATCTACAGACCTGCTATTACTGCTTGTTAATGAACAGCTATTTGGCACTGGTTTGTGTAAGGAAAATTGATTGATGACATTTTATCTTGTAGGAACTTGACCACAAACAAAATAATGTCTTTATTCAGGAAGTGTGATGATCTATTTAAATTTCCAAATTATTGAGTTTATTTACTTTATTAAGCTGACAAAAGGAAGCCTCCCACTGTGCTGTGCATTTAGAGCGAGTTGTGTGTTATCAGTGTATGTCCTCCTAGCAGCTGTTATCGATCGGCCGGGCAGAGTGATGTGTCCAGCACCACCTCAGGATTAGGATTTATGAGAACCTCTGCAGACAGCACTTCATCTCTGCACTGAGAAGATATCAAGGTGCCAGGATTGTGTCCTGCTTTCCAACAGCTCATTCAGATGTGGGGTCAACAGGGGTCACACTGTTCTGGTGCTCCACATTAGTATGGGCAGTTTAATTTTATAGAAGCATGTAATTCAGCAACTGTCTACCAAAGAAATGTCACTCACATACTGCAAGAACTCAACAAGGTAGCCATAAAAAATGAACAGCCTAACAATTAATGACCTAAATTACAAAAACATTAGCACATTTTTTTCTTTTTTTTCATCCAAATTCATCTGTCAGCTAGAATTTCCTATTCCATACTGATTTTAAATAGGGGAATGGTATTTTACTTTTGTTGTAGGCAGTACAGATAACTTACATTTGAAAGTTGAACTGCAACATTTATTTTCAGAAACAGTCTCCCCTTTACTCTCAATAAACATAGACTCTACTGCAGATGTGCACAGAGACCTTATTATCTGTATTTGTATCTATATTCAGATAGAAGACTGAAAATAACTGTGGTTTCTTATCATAAAATACATTTAATATCATTATGTCATTTATTATTTTCTAACTAAGTAGTCGAAGGCAATACAATTGTTGTAACTTCACTGCTAGAACTGGCCTAATATTGTCATACACTGCACTAAAGACACACATTTGCACATCACCATACTGTGCATCTCTTCCTCTTTTTCATCTCTACTTTTAATTTAGATAAGTTTTATGAACTGTCTAAACAGCACCTTCCTTTAAGTTTGCTACATTAAATAATCAGAAAAAGAAAAAAATATTTTATTAATGAAAAGTCTCTGCTTTGCATTAAAAAATTATTCTATTTACTGTAAAGTAATATATTAAAAACACTATAATTTAATTTGAGGAAAAACAACATAAACTCCAATGATTCTGCATTCTGGGGTCTTGGAATGTTAATGTTACTGTAGTTCACTTCAGAGATGGCAGAGTACCAGAATAATATATTCATGTAATATGGGTAGCTACAATTGAATTCAATGTTAATTCAACAGCACAAGTAGGACTGCATCATGCCTCTGGGCCCTGATGTCCAAACCAAACAACAAATTCTACCTTTAGACATGTTTTGCAGCCTGTGCAAACCACAGATTATCAATTAGAAAAACACGATGGTCTTCCTCTGCACAGCCTTACTACAAAAACAAGAGAAAAAAAACATCATACAGACATATAGAGCACTCACACAATGCTTTGTAGCTAGGCAACACAGCAGAAGTATACTTACCTGTCTGAATGGCACATTGCGAGTTGTGTGCACTGCAATGTCCTCAGCAATCGGCTTCAGGTTCAACTTTGCAGCCATTCTAAATTCATGTTATAATTATCCACTCAGAGTCTGTGTCCCACAGCACTGAGCGCTCTTCAGAGTTTACACATATAGTACGGAGGAAAAAAACTGTCCACTTTCAATGGTCCAATCAAATTGCTTCAAACTTTTTGTCGTATCCGGACAAAATGCATTGAAACACGTCTTGGGTTTTCAGTTATACTCAAAATGTGTTTCGGTTAGACAGAAAAAGCAAAAAGTAACTTCTCTTTGCATACAAGAAATTTCCATCTTGTTTTAATGTTTCTTAAAGTACTTGGCTAGTAGTTAATGACCAAATGCCTCCAAAACTAAAAACAACAACGATAGCCTTATTTATGATAAATCCTAATTAGCAAATGTCAGCATATTAATGTAATAAATTATACCAAACACTGTATAAAAACTTAAATACTAAATTTTGGATCAAAATATATTAAGCTAAATGGAAAGAAAGAAAATGTTTGATAAATGCAACAGAAAGTCATGGAGTGCAGTTGTAGTTCAGGCCGAGCACTGCGTTGTACTTCACAATCAGGGGCTCCGTCATCAGCCATTTGGCCACCAATGACAGGTAGTGTCCAGTCATGTCCATTTATGTGTGTTCTGCATGTGCTCCATTTTCACCAGATATTTCTTACTATTACTCTGCTGAAGCCCTCATGCAAAAACCATTATCTGCTGCTACAGCTCCCTATAATGGCTCAATCCTTGATGTCTCTCAGATTACTTAATGACTCCCTCAAGGAGTAGAGCCCTTTTCTTCTGAATCTTACTGTGTAATTTTAGCATTAAATCATTACATGATATACATGATATAGGTACTTATGTGATTTGTTAAATCACATGTACTGTCATTACTGTGCCAGAAAGGTGCTGCAGTGTTACAAAACAGTTTCTCATGCTGTGCCTATACTTTAGTGAATCTAAGCTACAGCAGCCTGGTTAAAGTTTGTTTAAAACAAAGTAACACTATAGGTTTTGATTACAATGTATTGATTGGCAGCAAGAATTTGGTATCTGACCATCTGGAAAAAGTCAGATTTGCCTGAGATTTTTAATGGTTCTGACTTTTACTTGTTTGCCTGTCCAGACAGACAGAACTATTAGACAAGAGGTTAATGTAGCCCTGTTTGATCACATGGTCAGAGATGACATATCTGAGAAGAGAGAAGAAGAGCAGGACTGACCCGAGTTGGGCAGGGAGATCAGCCAGCTGGGTGGCAGTAAAATAAGAGACCATGGACAACACAAGGTTGTTGCTGAAATACAAGAACATGGGTTTCATTAAAAATTTTACCCTGTGTATAGAAACTAAACAATGGGAAAAATCTGGTTCAATCTAACAGCTCGTCCAAGATGTTAGAATTAAAAAATAAAACAAAAAAAGGCAATGATTTTTAGGGCAGCCCAGCATCCCCAGGAATTTGCTAATAATAGAAGTTTCCGAACGTCATGAGTTATGTCCAGTGCCTCAGTTCAGTGTAAATTCATGAAGAAATATGATAAGCATGTGGGAATTGAGGACAACTTACATACTTGTTAATGTTGGATTTAAATTTAAGGCCAGATTCTTCTAATGTTCCCTGGTCCCTCGCAGTACAGAACACTTAGGCCTTCAGTTCCAAAAGGCATAAGGGAGGTTAAACTTTCATACAGACAGACTTTACTAATCAATCATAGAACTACTGTCAGTGTTTTGTTCTTTTCAAACTTTAACCAAGTATCTCAGTTGAGAAACAGAGATTTAACATTAAGGGTGAAGGTCTAACAGATCAACTATTTGGCTTGTGGTTAGATGTTGCTTTGCCCCCAGATATCTAAAATGACTTTGATTTGTAAATTTTTTACCATGACAATTACAAACAATAGTAAAGCTGGACATATTTACACTAATTAAAAAATTAAAAATCACTGGAAGCTAGGTAAGAAGTCCAGACAGGGAGAGGATATGCATAGTTTTTTACTGGTCATTAATGTCACCCATTGTTATACTTCTTGTTAATGATATAACAAACCAGGACTGTGCAACATTAATGTAATGGGCCAGTCACACCAACATTTAACACAGTAAAATCAATGTGTTTCAAAGAAATCACAATGTAAATCCGCACAAATCTCTTTAATTTAGTCTCGAGTTCAGTTTAAACATTATTTTATGGAAACAATAAAAGCTTTGAGAAAGCTTAAAAGAATTCTGAGCACCTCTGAATCAGGGACCTCAAATTTTGAGACCACAGGCATATGGATTAGTAAGATCAGATTTTGATTTCAGCAGCATCCTGATCATGTCCACTTGTTTTTGAGTCTGGTCCCTTATTTTTCACCATTTTGGCAGATTCTAAGGACATGGACCAAGAGGTCACTTGCTAATCGTTTTTGGCCTTTCAGTAACAACAGGAGAAATCCACATCAGGACATCAGGGTCCTGTCTCTTTCGAAGTTACAGCTCGCTCAAGAAAATATAGCAGCATATACATGTAATTTTTCTTTTTTTTGGGAGGGATTGCTGGTCACTTGACCATTTAGGACATTAAGTGTTTTACATTTTGGAAGCCTATGTGCCTTATTGTTAAGCTTACTCAATCATAGTGGGCATGTGGATCTGCACTGTCGATTGAAGCTCAGCTAAAATTTGGAGATCCAACTATTGATTCCTTTACTTTCTCCTAAATCAGTCTCAGTGGCAGATGTTAGATGTGTGCGATGTGTATTCTAAAAATGCTGTCACAGTCCATTGATTTATTTATTTATTTATTTATTTTTTGTTGCTTTGTATCAACCATATTTTTCCCCACATGTTCAGTCAGATTACACCAAGTGGCAATCTCTGGGTCTGAATAAAAGGCCAAATTTGAAGTGCCAAAAACTGCAGTTTGCATATTAAAATGCTTAACCTGAGCAGAGACACATGTTTACACTTGTGACATCATGGTTTAAGGTCAAGATTAGCCTGTACCTGCAGCAGATGCAAACAATAACTGGCAAGAATACGTTTTTTAAGTTACATCCCTTGATCATCATTAGCACCTGTCATTAGTTACACGCATTATTTGAGTACGGGTACGCCCACATTTACAATTTTACCGTTGACCTTGAACTTGGCCGTACGGCTTTGAACTAGAGACTAAACTTGAATTTGAAGAGACAAAAGTTGCACTGACCACATTTGGCAAGTAAAGGGGAGGGATGGTACTGGGTTTCCAACATGCTGTGAGTGACCTTGTTGTTATGCTAGAGAGCCCAGCTAACAGTGCACCACAGTTTAGGTTGTTTGTGCAGTTAACAGTGTGACCCTGGGAGACAAATTCATGGTGACAAATTCGCAGTCATGCTTTTGGTGGCACTTCAAACCTGACCTGCATCATTGAAAGAAAAAAAAAAAAAAGAGAGAGAGACCAGACCAAAACTGTTTGGTCTCTAGGTTGTAGCTGTAAAGACCCAACTTTTGTCACTGGTTATGATCCTCAAAATGAATTTAGGGTCATCCTGGGCCTGTTGAAGTAGATCCTTGCAGATTCCAACATGGTGCAACTTATGCGTTGGATTTAGAAAATAGTAAATGTAGTTGTAACAGTGGTCACAAAATCATGTGTAACTCAAATGCTTATGATGGTCAATTGATGAACTTAAAGCACGTTCTCATAAAAGTTAGGTTGTGCAGCCTTATGTTTGCAACACTAGTAATGGTCTTGGATCTTTTTGATTGTATCTCGTGTAACAGGCAGGTTCTTCATTTATGCATAGTTGGCAAACAGCTTAAATGCATTAAACTGATGTTGCAAATATACAAGTTTTAACTTTTGCAAAACTACTTAGTAGGGATGATGTGATTCAAATATAAAATACGTAGCCACTTTTGAACAAGGGTGATTGACATGGGCTGTGTGATTAAAATGACTTGTTTTACTTCATGTTGCTGCAGTTTTTATTATTATGACTGCATGATCAACATGTTAACAGGACTGAAAAATGACTGAAATGAAATGGTCCTATAGAAAGCCACGATTCACTCCCTTGACACTTAGATGTATTTACAAATTCATCCTTTTTTTAATGTAGGAAATCAAACCACACATTCCATAATTGTCATTTTCATTATATTTTGCTTTGCATAGTGTAGTCAGTTCCTATGTTCCATTGTTTTACTGTGTCTCAAAAGTGACCCTGTATGCTCAGCCCCGATAGGTTCCATAAGCAGATCTTGCACCATGAGATATTGGTCCTTTAAAGGGTTGGTGCTAAATCAGTGCTGTGCAGGATTTGCAAAATCAGTTCAGAAATAAAGAAACTGGCTTATATTTATCACCAATTGGCAATCATCAGCTCCTCTCTTTATCTGTTTCTTAACCCAGAGGTCTTAGAAACAGGAGAGTTAAGTAAAGTCCACTCGTTTCTTTTTGGAGGACACACAATTCCTTCCCATCATGCTGCATTGCATTGATTTTGTGGCCCTGCGAGTTTTCACCCAACATAACCTTAAAAAGTATAAATATAAAACACAGTTCTCTATAGAAAATAATTACAATACAGAATCAAAGCTGCTCATAACAAATCACTGTTAAGTATAAACAATCATAGTATTAAAGTGACTGGAAATCTACATTTTATAGAGCCTAATCTTTTAATTTAGGTTTTACACTGAAGTCACTTTGTTAGCAGTGGGGTTCATTCCTGTCATCCTCGTGTTCACTCCTGGCAGAACCTTGACCTGCACTGAATTGTCAATTTCTACCTGTATGTGAGTGCATGCGAGCGTTGGCATGGAAACAAGGGAGCATGCTGGTTGGTTTGGCAACAGCTGAAGGCCTTTTGGTCACAAAGTGTAAGGATCTGTTTTTTAGTTGATTATCATGTGATCTGTCATTATTATCACTATTTTTATGACACTGCAGTATTCCGATCTTGTGATTCAGTATTCTTAACATAAAAATAATCCATGACATATCCATAGTGGATACAGTTTTTGCTGAGTCAGAGGGACATTTTGTTTCATATCATTCCATAAAAGCATGGTAAAAGATGTTTCTTATTGGCTGGCAGATGCCCATCAAGGGCTTATATCCTGAAATTTATAGACCCTTGGTTCACAGTTTATTCTAAACCAGAGGTAACGATTTCCTGCAGGTAACCATAGCAACAATACTGATGAATCATGTTCAGTTTGTAAAGCAGATTGTTCAAACTAACTAAGCTGTGATTAAAATTACTACAAGGACACTTAAAAACCGGTGTCAGTTTAAAAAGCTTAATATATTTTTCTTTATGGACATTATTCTATAATTTAACAAACACCAGAAAAGGAACAAAACCAAAATTTTTTTATTCCGTCTTTTCATATACTGAAATTCTCAGGCCCATTTTAACATTTAAAAATAGCTCTTTAGCTTCAAACACTCCACTTTGTTCAGCTGTGTGTGGCTGACTGTGTCTGTGTGCTCCTTGGTGCTAAGAGGGTAGTGCACATCGGGTTTATCAGACCTTTCTGTCTGAAAACAGCAGCCTGCTGCTGCTGGACATTAGGTTGCAGAGAGTGCTGAGACTGAACCAAAACAGAAAAGCTGTGAGCCATGAAAACCAAAACAGTTAGCTAAAAGGGGGTAAAATCAGAATTGAGAGGAAGCAAAGAGGCAGTAGGTTTGTCACTGCAGGTGACACCTTTCAAATTGCACAGTCATTTGAATCTTTGCAAACATTAAGTGTGCAAAGTATCCCAGTCAGCAGCTGAGCACTACTGACTGCAGTTTTAGTTTTCCTCAGATCAGAAGTTGAAGTAGGCTGCAGAAGGACTGCACTGCTACACCACCACCTAACTCAACCCCCCCTCCTTCTTTATGATGTCTTCCAGGCTGCACGTAATGATGACTGTGGGTAGGGAAGAATTAGGTCAGGCAGGAGCACACTGTAGTGGAGTTAGCATGGCTTAGGTGCCAATGTTCTGCTGCGCTGCTCGTTTGCTGCTGTGCAATATGGACAGAGAGAGGTAAATAGAAACACAGACAAACTGAGAAAGAAAGAGGTATAGCAGCACAGAGGATACTGCCTTTCACACATCAACACAGACTATTTGATGGAAATAAACCAAGGGCATTCACTGGCCCTGTTCTCCTGTCCGCCTGGAGTGCAGTGCAGTGTGGTGCAGCAGCAGCATCAGCAGCAGCAGAGCTCTGCCTCTCCCTGCCACTGTGCTTTAGCACAGCTCATATGCATAACAGTATTCAGCTCACGTTAAGGCCATCGCTCTGCCGTGGAAACACCAAGGTGCCATAACGATGATGGCGAACCGGGTGCTAAGGGGAACAGCTGTTTCTAATAATAGTCTCTTAGAAAGTCTGCATCCCAAATGGGACTGTAACCCCCACCAACATCCAACACACATGCATGCACGCACGCACGCACGCACACATGCACACACATGTACCTAAGCAAACACACGCCCACTCACACACAGGTTATCTCCCTTCCTATTCTGTGTTCCCAGCTTTATGAGGCAGCAGTGAGAAACTGCTGCCTCATGAGAGGTGATGTCATCTCCAGTTTATTATTGGCCACTAACAGTTCCAGTGGCTGGCTAAACAGCTAATCCCTCTGTTTTATTACTCCATATTGCTCCACTGCTGTGCTACACAGACCAAGCCACTTGTATCTAACTTCTTCTGTTAGGCCACTATAAAGAGATATTCAACCATGGGCTTTGACAGCGATTTTGTGAAAAAAAATTTCAGCTCAATATCATTGAGATTTACAGGTAAATACAACAAGACTTTGTGGATATTTACTGTGTGTAAAGCAAATTAATGTTTGGTTCGAAAATTTGCAATATCGAAACCTTTCAAGTTTGTGGGATATTTGCTTAGGCTACAGACACAATGAGCTCAGTTGCACTTGAGCTGATTTAAAGAAAGTGTCAATAAGAATCCCAAAGGGGAAAAAAAACGTCACCAGGAAATATGACATTATTTGAATAATTGCTGTCGGTGGTCCACTGGAACTCTCTGGTGGTGTACCTCAGTAAGGAAAGTAGCATGCAGGTACAGACCCCCCCCCCCCCCCCCACCCCTATTGGAATGGTTGATCCTGTGTAACCGAACTCATAATTCTGTGAGTTAGCTAACTGCAAATTTAGAACTTAGCTAAGTTTGGTTGGTGTGGATAGAACTTAACGTTACTGTGTCCTGAGTCTGAAAAAATTAGCTAATAATATAAATGAACATTTAATGTTTTCAGTGGTTGAAAAATAAAGTTTAACTTCTGAATTTTCTGACTGAATAATTATTTATAACCTGACATGCCAGATGGAATGTTTCACATATCCATAGGATTTATTTCACATGTCCATCTGGGAAACAGCCAATATACAGCAATTGTAAGGGGTAGGGCCGTTAAAAAAAATAAAAAATAGTTGAATAGTGTTTGGACCAATATTTTGTCCATCACATTCATTTCTCTTGCGGAGGCCAGTCGAAGGAGAAACAAAACATCTTTTCCATCAAGATAAGCCTTCAGTGCCGTTCTTTGCTCTTCTTATAATGAAGAAATTTTGTCCAGTACTAATAAAACTGCCACTACTGCAGCATCCATGCTAACCTCTTCAGCAGCCACCACTATTACAAGCTTGCAGCCACTTCATGCTTTTGTTAAAACAAAACCTTGCCCATATACTGTAGGTATCACCTCTTTCTCCACAAAGGGTGCCGATGGTCCATTCTTATTTTGACAGAATCCAAATGAATCCAGTCGTAGTTTTTCAAGATGGACCTGTGAGATTTCAGACTTGAGATCTTGGCAGTCCAGCCTCCTTGCAAAGTTAGAATTTTTTTAACTCTCTAGCTTTGCCTTTATCAAAGTTGTTTGTTTACAAGTTGGATAACTCGTCATTGTCATCCTGTTGTCAGTCACAGTAAAATTATATGTTTCAGCAACTTCAGACTATATCGTAAATGCCTCAGCAGCACAGTGCAAGTACAGATATGTTTTTAAAGGGTAAGAGCAAAGTCGCCTCTATAGATGTAAGTTCACATTCTGATTTCTCTTATCAAAGTTGCTTTGTTATGGCAGTTATCAGGATTATTTAAACATGATTTTACTAAGGATGATGACTGAATGTCTTTTTTCACTTCTTTTTTATTTATTTCAGTTTAATGACATAATAAAAAGCCCTCCAAACTTCAGTTTGTGTCCCTTGTGGTTCCTGTTATTTATTTGCAGGCTGAGTTTTGACCTATGACAAGATGTAATTCAGTTCAAATTTCATTTATGTAAATGAACTGTTGTTTATTTTGTACAAGGTTTGTAAACTAATTGCACCTAATTACAACTACTTTACTGTGTAATACAGATGGCAGTATTAACTTAAACTTTAATTACTCACTTAATTTTATGGGCGGCTGAGCTGTTCATTCACAGCTCTACCTGGGTGGGTCATGGACATGCACTTAACAAAAGGTTAAGGGTGCGATCACCTGCTCCTTCAGTTTACATACTGAAGTATCCTCGGACACAAAACAAAACCCTTTGTTGCTCCTAATTCTTCCCTTGGAGTTCCATGTGTGTTCGAATGCAGACATGAGTTAAAATCTAGTCTGTGCACCTTTCATTTGCATGCTTTTGTTAAAGGGTGGAGAAGAAACAAAAAAATATTCCTCAAAATTCACTGTGAGTTTCACAGGTGAAACTTAACTGAGGGCAGCACCCAAGAAGTCTATAGCACACACTTTTAACATTTTCACTGTTGCAAGGTGATGAAAAAAACCATGCAGTAAAGAGGCTGCTCTCCACTGCTGGATCCATAGCGGTATTAACAAAATTAAGCATTTCCCCTCATTTTATCATTTTATTATTTTATACAGGAAGGGGAGTAAGACACTTTAGAAAAAAAAAAATTCTTAAACTTTTTTTGTGGGTTTTTTTTTTTTTTTTGGATTTCATTACATGTCTGCGACTATAACCCCTGCAATCAAAGTAGCATCCATCGGTCTTAGAGGCTTTGTGCAGCACTGGTCTGGCTATGTTCGCTGATCCTGAGCCCTGTTCTTTTGCCCACAGTAACACAAACACTCCCCCAATGCTCAGAAGTCCAAGTTCAGGCACATTAAGCTAATGTGTGACCCCTGATCAGTCATAAAGTGTGCAAACTACTCTAAGATACTTGAACTTAAGACAGAAATTGTGTTGAGCAAACTACAGCAATCTGACCATTTTTACAGTCATATAGGCAATGAGACGAATCATAATAGGGCATTTGGCTGCATAGTTAACGAAGCTAATTGCAACAGCACCTACAACAACAGCAAAGAGTAAAGTAAGCAATAGTTAGTGGTTATTCTGGTAATATTCTTTGACTGGTGGCCATTTCTTAAATGTTACCCCTTTAAACCACCTACGTCTTTGTCTCTGTGTTGCTCTAAGACTACGTAGGAAAGGAGTTCTGATGTGCCCCAAGCACATGCTTGTCTTTTTTTTCAGAAAGTTTGTTTCCCTCCAGCTTGTGGGGAAATGCATGCATAAGCATCTTTACAAACTGCAACGAATGCTGGAAAGCTGTGAGAGCTGTGAGTGGAATCTTAACTGCAGCTTTGCACCTCAGATTAGCTCGATAAAAGAGCACTGATGCAACGTTCTCCTGGCAGCTTTTTTCAAAGGTTACCTACACCCAGATGAAGCATTTTGATGAGTACTTCATCAGAATGACTGCAAGGCTTTAGGATTTAATTTAAATTACCTAAATTGAGCCAATTTCTCTTCACTTTTTACAATAACTTACGCCTTGTTTGTGCTTGCTTTATTACTTCTTGGCCTTTTTTTTTTCTCTGTGACCTTGAGAAGATTTTGAAGAGCTATGCCATTGTACTGCTTTTTGAGCTAATGATCAGCCCTATTCTTTGTACTCTCTACCTGTTCTTCAAAGTCCTTCCTCAGAACCAATCAATATGCAAGAGAATGTGACCAGGGGGTCTTAGATTGTATTAAATTGGATGTATAAATCCAACTTCTGGGTCACTCAAAAATGCCTTCACTTGGCATGTCAGTAATACTTGGACATGTCAGTGATTTTTAACGACAGTTTCTTAAACAAGAAACCATTTACAAAATGCAAAATTATTTGAGTTTTTTGTCTTATTTTTTATAGGCCTTTAACCTAGCACCCTCAAATTTAAGTAAATAAATGATTACAGGCAAAATGTTTGAGGAGAATTTTAACCAAACTGATGGAACATTAGCTGAGGTTACATGAAAACTTTTTTTTATAATTCTGATTGAAATAATTCAGATTGAAGACTTTGGATCAACTTTTTACATCTGATGTGACCTAATTCAGTTTACTGTATGTATATACTTCAATGCCTTTGTGCATTTAGATAAGATAAATGACGTGTAAAATGATAAATAAAATTTCTGATTAGTCCTCTTTTTTATTATTATTGTTGTAAACGGCAATGTGTAGAACTTCCCAGCATTTTTTGATTTGTTCAATGCATTGGTCAGTCAGTCTAGGTGTTAAATAATGTTTTAAAAAAAACTCCAGGAGTCCAAAACGAGGAGAGAAAAAACATACTTTTTGCTGCAGACCTGTTCTTTTTTCAAAAGTGGAGTAATACACCATATCACAGATTTATGTCAAGAGAGAGAAAACAGTAATAAAGAAATCAGTGTAATTATGTATATATATATATATACACACACATATATAATTGTCAAATCAGGCAATGCAATGCCACTGTGGTTGACATATAGAGGCATGATTATTATTGTTTTAAATTAAAACATGCTAACTGTAAGAACAGGACAAATGTAAAATTATTTCTACTTTAAAGACAGTATAAAGAGAGCATGAGTGTTGTGCATCCATGATGCTGAACACATGCAGGATATCTTAAAACGATGTGACACAATACATTTCATACACTGTACAATGTTATTGTTGAAATGTAGTTTGAGAGCGAGGGACAGCAGCAGAAACACATGTTCCCTCAGGCTTAGACATCACACATCAGCTTGCAGTGCAGCAAAACAACAACACTACAAAGAGACAATTCAGCATGTAAAGCTCCTCTAAAATCCTGCTTTTACCCTTTGTTTGTCTCCATGTTTGGAGTCAAGCACACACATTTATTTACTGCACTACCTGACACCACAAGACAGTCATGGACAGTGCATCCTGGGTTAATAGCATACACTTGATATTGTACATGCATGAAGAACATTAACAGAAACCATTAAAAGAATTTTTTGTCTTTTTTGCAATGAAAACTGTTTACAGTAAAATTAATTTCCTAATACCCTTTAGTTGACGGTGATTATCTTAAACTCCTTGATGCTGAGTTTATGTTTACTCATTAGTCAATCTTACTTCAGTTCACTGTGAAATTGGCAGAGATAGTATTTAAATAGCTTTACTGCAACTAACCAGAGAACAGATAAAAAACTCAAACATTTAAACTAAAGTGACCAAAAATAAATAACAATCTGTTTGACCATTCTCAATTATTGTAACCAGTTTCTTCCTTTTTCTGTCCCAGTAGAACCAGTCCTTTCAGCCACTCAGTCCCTCTGTGGTAAGCCTTTCCTCAAAGCTGATGAGAAAAGTTTTGGAGTCTCATTGTGGCAGAATAAAGAAAGTAAGAAGAAGTAGTGAAGCAAATGAAGAAATCATTGCTGTAGGATCCACTGTTAGCACTTTAACATTCACTCCAACCCAGTGTGAGCTTGTTGGTCACTCAATATCTTGTTGTGTTTAATTTGTATAACTCAGTCAGGTTGTCAGGTGCTGTATTAAATTACTGGTTAATATAGATGCAATCATGAGACCGACTATTTTCCCTCAATAAAAACATGACAGTAAGGAATATTTTTTTCTATTGTATTATTTGTGCTTTACAGCATTTGTATTCGGCGCACCCATACTAGTTATAGAGACAACCAGACAGCTTAAAAAATTGTACAGTCTATCAAAAAAGATGTCTGTAATAATTTATATTTAATACAACCTCATGCTTTTTATTGTAGTTTTTAGTTTAGATTTATTTTATGTGAAAAAATGCCCAGTGTAAGCTGATGAGGGGAATTTGTCTTCATGGCTGACAACCAACATAGACTGGCTTCACCATCTAGCCAGTTGAAATGTTGCCTGGCTGAGCTCAGTAACACCGTAAACCCACACATACAGTGTATGACACCCCAGTGATACAGAATTACAGTATAAATACTTTTTTTTTTTCATATACACAGACGCAGATTGTTTTATGTTACACCTTAAATAGATCAACACACCAAAGACACACACACTCTGTTTGTACTAGAATTACCACTCCATTTTGTACAACTACAGTATCTCATTTGTTAGTATTTAGAGTTACTATGAATGAAACAGAGCTCTCATCAGTATAGATACAGATGATGTAAATTAGTACATTTGGCTTTTGTTTTTAAATCTAATGTTTGTTGAGTTGATAAAATGTGAAAGTTGTCTGAGCTTGTAGT
Source organism: Acanthurus leucopareius (assembly GCA_029814765.1). Lineage (NCBI taxonomy): Eukaryota > Metazoa > Chordata > Actinopteri > Acanthuriformes > Acanthuridae > Acanthurus > Acanthurus leucopareius. The sequence goes on along the minus strand of JAQMCX010000017.1, from coordinate 11,931,217 downwards.
ATTGACATTTTACAAGTCATTGCAAAGAATTATTGGGTGTGCTGTGATGTAGCATGTGGTGCAGGAGACAGCTGTCAGATTATTAAACTCAGGAAAGTGGAAGAGATGAGGCTACATTGTTATGGTAACGCTGACTAGAGAACAGATGAACAGTTACATCAAATAACATGGCCTGTCATAACTTTATGATGGGATGTAGATGTGGAGGAGCAGCAGTGGTTCCAGTGGAGTTTGGGAGTGGGTGGATATGCTGACCACAGGGCTGCAGCAGGAACAGTTGAAGGGTTTGGGCTGATGTGGTGACAGGAGCCACTGAAGGGCAGGTGAAGGAGGGAGCTCAAGCTCTCTAAGGAGTAGTGGAAAGAATTGGAGCAAGCAGGCCGGTGACTGTTCCTGCTGCTTAATAAGAAGTGACGTTACACAACATAATCCACCTCAGCAGTCTGTGCTGCGGCTGGAACAAGTTATTTTTGAAAAGAAGGTACAGACTGCATGGAAAGCTGCCGCACTCTGCCCTCTGACAGCCCAGTCTGTGAATCATGGTGCACAACTCAACTGTGCACAGACATTCTTCCTCTCCCCCTCTCACAAACAAGTACCCTACTATTCAGGGGCTGTCACACAGCAATACTAATGGCATGCTATTTTTTCTCTGCATCGTATGTCCCGGCTTGACTCAACTCGACTTGCTTGAACTGTTCTTCCTTGGTTGTCACTGGCAAAAAGTTGTGGATGGTACCTGATACCTGGTACTTTTATTTATGTCAGTTAAGACCACTGATTAGTGTCATGACGAGAATCATCACTTGTGCAATTAGATCATCCAGCACATCAACTGTAAATTGTGACTACGATTTACTATTCAGATAAACTAGGTTTTAAAAAGTAGCATGGGCATCGGAAGAGGTGCAGACATTCTTCTCTTTGTTAGGACAAGATATCCTTAATTGTTGGTTTGTGTTTCCATTTACAGTACGGGGGTACAAGCTGCAGTGAAAAATGAAATCAAGAGAAGTATGTGATACCAAAAGAAAGTTTAGTTAAGTTTAGTTCCATGCAATGCAAATGCTGTGTTGAGGGACTTAGTTGCTTTTACAATAAGCACATTTGACAGATTTTCATCCAAAACCTGCAACACTGGCAGCAGGCACAGTGATGTGAAAATTTTACTTTTGTGGCACACCTTGATGCAATCATTTCTCAATAAAGTAAAAAGATTGTACAGTTTTGTGTAAACATGTTAAAAGTTCTTTTAGCACAATTAGCATCACCATTTTATCTACTAATGTAAACAAATGAGAAAACAGTGCACTCTCTGACATCAAACATAACATTTCACAATCAAAAAAAAACATTAATAGTTTGTGAGATATATGTGTACCTGCTTGAGAAGAGACATCTGTCATGATTCTTTTCTTAGAAACACCTTTGAGTAACAAATGGACTTAAACAGCGGTGGTTGACCCATAGATCACAGTGAATAGTTTTTGGCTTTTTTTCGTCTTTTGTTATGGACACATTGCACATCTTATTTTTTCTAGCCTCTGGGTTATATTAAATGCTCCAACAAATTGTAAGTTTTGTTTAAATACTGATATAAGAGAAAAAAAAGTTTAATTCGTAGTATGGAACTTCTTACACAGATGCAATCAGCTGGAGAGAGGAGGTATCTTTCTTAAAGTTTAAGTTGTGTATGCTACATTCACAATTATAAACTGGTGAAGTAAAGTGTCTTTTCTCATTAATAATCTGTGGCAAGAGTGAGCATACAGACTCCACCTGCACAAAAACACTTTAACAACCCTTTATAGAGTAGGAAAATTTACTTCAGAAATAATGGTAATTACTAATAACTGATTTAGACAGCTATGCAAAATTGTAGGGTATACACAGAATTTTTATCACACACTGACATTGATTAAGACTCCTATTCCAGTGAACAGTACATTTGTCCTGCCAAGTCTTCACTTACTGATATTTACAGAGTAACCGATTTAAACTTAAAATCTTTGAAATCTGTATTCTATGAAGCCTCACATTTTGATGCTATTTATGGTGGGCATGTTGGTGACCAACTGTCATAGTTATCACCCTCTTGTTTTTAAGAGAAACTTTTTAAAACCTTTAAATAAACAAAGACAGCTATTTAAGTTTTGGAGGGAAAGTCAAGCACATCCAGTCACTATGATAGGTTAAATGCACTTACAGATGGAAATTATGGGATTGTATTCACCAGGTGACAAAAATGGTACAATTTAGTGTTGTCTGCACAATCATGATAGTTGTTTTATATTTTTACATAATTTTGCCTGATTAAAGCATGTAAATGGCAATTGTTTGGGACCCAAGGATTGAGCCTTGGGGAACTCCACAATGCATTTCAGTCCAGTTGAATGTATATTTACTAAAAGTAGATTTAATAATCTGCCAGCGCTAAAATCCAGATGAAAAATTTTCAAAATACCAATAAAAAAAGATACCCAATCACTGATAGATAACTTTTATGATAATTTACTCACAAAAATAAGGTTTTATGTTGGTCTATGGTTGGTAATCATAGATTTTACAATTTGAAGGTCTAAGATGTAAGGATAACACATGAGAAATTGTACAGGGAAGGAGAGATCCATGGGTCATTGGTGAATACATGTTGATGCACCAACCTTCCTCTCTCCTTGTGTTTTTGTCTGCAGGACTACACCATCACCATGTATTTCCAGCAGTCCTGGAGAGACAAGCGCCTCTCCTACACTGGAATTCCTCTCAACCTCACCCTGGATAATCGGGTGGCAGACCAGCTGTGGGTCCCTGATACCTACTTCATTAATGACAAGAAGTCCTTTGTCCACGGGGTGACGGTGAAGAACCGGATGATCAGATTACATCCTGATGGAACTGTGCTCTATGGTCTCAGGTGGGAGTTGTTTCCACTTGTCACTTTATTGCCTTTTCAATTGCGGAGACCTAATAACCTGTAACTTGGTGCTTCTCTAAACCTGAACTGTTGAAAACTTTGGTAGGCTTCAGTATAAGGTTCTCTCTTGTATATTATCTGTATTTACAGATTTGCTGGATTTGGATTCATTAAGACTCCAGAACCTTGAACTACTTTACTACTACTGCTTTTATTTATTTTTTCTTATTTGTCTCTTTTTGACTTTGCATTTTGAATCCCAGGCGCTACAATATATATTCCTTTTTTCAATATTGCAAATTTTACTAATACATCTCAATAAGTTGATGTCTTGTTTTGACCTGCTGGCAGCAGCTTGTAATGTTAAGTTTACATCTGCAGTAACATAACATAGCTCTAACACAAGGAAGTGATCATTAGAATAGATGAAGTGTGAGTCCGATATTTGTAGTTGTGCCAAATAGAGGCAATTCTTAAAAAACATGTTGATTGCTTGGTGAATTACAGCTGAAGTGTCCAATTAAAAACCGTCTGAAAAATTATCTTTTTCTCCAGGCATTAAATTAACTTCCGAAAACTTATTTATTCTAAACAAAATTACACATTTTTATCTTTTTTCATGAAAAATGAAAGTAAATGTTTGTCTTCATGTTGTTCATTCAGATCTGTTTATTCCCACCTGTTTTTCCATCCAGCCTTACTATCTGACAAACATTTGCTTTCACTGTCTTCTTCACCACCACCAAGCTGTTTCAAATGTCTTTCCAAAATTTAACAAAAATCATTTAACTTGGCCAGATAATGCTAACTAAAGTTATCCAGCAAACTGCAGATTTATTTAAACACAGCCAACAGATGAAACTTTAGAAAAGGAACTTAGCAGCTGACCAACATATTGGCTCATACTTACTGCAAATGCAATAAATGCATGGAACAATGTGAGACTTGGTGCTAAGTGCTTTGCAAAGGGCTTTCAGGCTACAGTTTGGTTCTTGGATTGTCAGATTATCTGGTGATACATAAGGACTCATCCACCTTTCAAATAAAAAAACAGAACTCATTCTTGCTATTAGTTTGAAAAGAATGGATTTGCAAATATGTGGAAATAGTGACACCTGACTTTAGCTGTGATATCCCTCATTTCATGTAGTCCCACTGGGTATGTGACACATGAAACCTGGCTGTGTGAATTCAACAGAAAAAAAAAAAGACAGTTTACAACACTGTAAACTTAGAACACTGCAGTCTAAAGTGGAATACTATCATGGTGTTTACTAATCATTTAGCTCATTATTTGTCTGTAGAATTAAAAAAAACATATGGACATGCTAGCAAGATTAAAAACTGTATTTTAACTGGAGGAAGTCAGCATACACATACACTTAGCTAGGACCCGCTAATGCAGGCAAAATGACAGTCATGAAAGAAGTTCTCATGTCATTTACATAAGAAACAAGTATTAATACAACAGTGTAAAAATACTCCGTTCCAGAAAGCATCCTTGCAGTAAAAACTCTACCCAAGTAAAAGAAGTGTAATCAACAAAACACTTTTAGTATCAAAAGGAAAAGTTGTCTTTCTTCTTCTGTCTGCAGAAAAAAAAATGTCCCTTGTGACCGATAATTATAGCTACATGACAGTGTTAGATTTTGAATACAAATTGATCTATGTGTTAAAACTTAAATGGTGCAGTTTTTAGTTACCTTAATAACTTTTCTAAGGTTCGGGTATTGTTGGGTATAGAAACATAAATCATTTGGTTAGGTGTAGGAAAAGGCTAGGTCTTTCCACTTAACATAAGTGGTTTTGTTACCTGATACACAACAGGAAAATATTAAAAACATCTGGTTCTGTTACCAAAAAATACAGCTGTTGAAGGTTCTGGCATCTCTTCCTTTAAACTCCTAGTTTGGGTTGTCAGAAGATGGACAGAAAATATTCTAATGTCTCCTTTAAAGCCAATGACTCACTGATTAGACATTCTCCCACGAACAAACACATTTTTTGTTTATGTTTGTTTGATCCAATTTTGTCCATGTTTGGTTAAGTTAAGCCAGTAGCAAGTGTTTGTAAATGGACAATTACAAATTAGAACACATATCTGCACATACCCAATATTAATGGTAACCTCAGTGGAACAGCTGTGTCTTTGTTGTTGTTGTGTTGAATGAGGTGATGTGTCTAAAATGGTTTTATTTTGGCTTTTGAAGAGAGAGGAAATTTTGGTAGTTGTGGAATTGAGTTTCATTTTCCAACCAAAAGTAGCACATGCTATCTAAGAGACTGCTAAAAAAAGATAATGGCTAAAATTAAAGTTCAAACTGTTGACCTTAATGTGCTCTCAAACCCTGGTCTGCTGCACCACCATCTGCTCCAGCCCCTTAGTGAAATTCAGCTCATTTATGCCATCATACAATCAGAAATACGTAATGTTGATATGTTATATTAAATGCACAAGTTTTTTACCAGTTATTGATAAGACTGTAAACTGTCAACATATTTGTGGTGACCAAGCTGAGAGTAGTGTTACACATTCTTTGTTGAATCATGGCACTCTTTAAAGTGATTTTTGTCCTCATGCCCCCACATGGCATGCAGGCTTTTCATCACCAACAACCAATAACACAACACCAATAACACCAACATTCATATAAATGAAACAAACAGAAGTGATGTTAGTTGTTTAAACAAACAATAAAAAGTAGTATTATTTCAACCTACTCTACATCTTTAAGAATAAACAAAGCAAGTCATCAGAAAGGTCAGTTTAGTGGGAGAATTTTCTCTTCAATTGAGGCATTGAGAAGCTCGTGTAAAGCAGGTTTATTTAATACTGTACAGTGTGATGTTTGGTTTTTTGGTCATCTTAAATTTGGTCATCCTAGACTGTGTTCAGAATTGAGATGTATATGCATTTTATTTAGATGTATTTATAGTGACAAATTCTTACATCACTTTCTGAGACAGCCATTATTTCTGACTACTGTGTTCCTGGAAAATTTGCACAAGAAAGTATGTTGCTTCCCTTTAAGAACAGGCAAATAGGAGCTGTCATATCACCAGTCTTTGCTGTGATAGAACTGCAAAGCTTCCAGTAGTACTGTACTTAATGTTGTGAATATAATGGTTGCTTTATTTTTAGTGAAATGTACAACAAAAAATGTGCAAGGAAAAAATCCTGTGGCATCCTTGGCCCATACTCAGGGCACCGCAGGGTGCCGCAATACCCACTTTGAGAACCACTGCAGTGAGGAGTGCTACAGTATATCATGACAAATCGGCGCTCATTACAGAGCCTGTCAGCCAATCACTGTGCAAAGTTGGAACTAAGTGTTGTGTAATGAACAGTAAATAAAAAAAAATGTCTCACTTTCAAGCAATAAGACAGCCTAACAAGTCTGGGTTAATAATTACAGGAATGTTTGACTCACATTTTAAAGCTCATTGGCTTTTTCAGATGGCAGTAATAGAAACTCACATCTGTGTGTGGGTATGTGCCTTCTAGTCTGCTTTTCACATCACCAACAAATCCTAATCAGAAAAAGACTTTTGGACAATGTTTTCATACATAAACACTGGAGAATTTCGTAAGTAGCAGCTGATTAGCATGAAAAACATTCCTCAAAGGCTCCCATCACAGGCTAAGTGTTTTTCTGTCTGTGTCTCCTCTGGAGCTTTGAGGAAGAACCAGCTGGTAAATCATTTATGAAGCCTCTCCTGGTGCAGTGTACACATGGCCGTGCCCTCTGCAGCAGAGCACAGCCACGATGAAGTGAGCTGTGTGGAGTTAACTGAGGAAACAGTGGGCCGGTCACTGTAGATAATTCAGAGCTCTGAGTTCAAAGGCATTCTGTGTTTCAGAGGGAGAGGAATGATGACTTGACAGTTTTCAGCTGAGAGATTTTTTTTTTAGCTTTGAGGCGAAGCTGCACATTTTAATAAGGTGTTCTGGCATACATCAAGGCCTGTGCTGGACATATGCCAGCAGTGTACTATGCAGTGGGTGTCAGTGTTTAGAGTGTCCCTGAACATTTAAGTCGTTGGGCATGATTTTATGTGGACTGTCCTCATTTTCCCTTATTATCTTCCACAGACTGAAGCCATAGCTGAGAGGGGTCTGCACAGGCTCCACACTATAAAAATTAACTACCTTCAATGAGAGAAATAAATTTGACTGTGATATTACAATTATTTAAATGAAAAGCAAAAATGTTTTTTGAACATTTAATGTTTACTTAGCCAATTCAGATAGATAGATAGATAGATAGATAGATAGATAGATAGATAGATAGATAGATAGATAGATAGATAGATAGATAGATAGAAAAACAAAGCATACTTGTTATACCTTCAGATTTTGCCTTTATGGCCAGCTCTCATCTGATCATAATGAAATATTTTATTATAACACTTTTGATTGGCAGCCTATCCCATCAATCGTCCCATTGATGGGATAGGCTGTGCCTCCTCATGCCTTTATATTGAACAACTGCCCATAAAGAATCAAACTGCTGTAGTATGGAAATAATCCTTTTTAACAGTATATTAATAGCCTGACAATTTCAAATGCTATAAAACCAATAAGGTTTTCTCTCGTCACTTTGTTTTGTGTACATGTTGACAGACAACTACCATGTCTCTCATTTCTCAAAAAAATTGTATTATTTCATCTGATCATCCTTTACATTTGTGTATATTTATTTTTGGTTGATATGAACAGAGGGAGTTGATGGTTTTGGCCTGCTTTGGTCAGCACCACCACATGAACAGGATTTGGTGATGGTGTGGCAGGTGGCTGAGCAGCAGGCCTCTGATGCTGAGCAGCACAGGAACAGAACCTACATGGTTATCATGGCAACACTTCATTTGGAGGAATATAGTATGGTGCATTTCAGATTCAGTGGTACCCAGCACCTGCCAAAATATACACAATAAGATATGAAGGTTGTCTATGAGAAATGGCCAAAATATTGTATTCAGTATGAATTAGTGCAGCGTCCTCTTTCTTGCTGTAATCCAGAGAGGAGATGCAAGGCATCTGGGTTGTTTTTCAATTACTATCATACTCACAGCCACAAACTTCAGCAGTAGCATTAATTGAGCTTTGAGTTTTTATGACCTGGTTATTACCGGTCAGGCTACACGCTGATTACTCTCCTCTCTGATTGGTGCAGCTTGTTAAAAGAATAACCATCCTGACGGAAAGAACTGCACTTTATACTCACGTTTTACCACTGCTTTGTGCATGAAAACAGAGATTTGCTTACGCCTTCAGATATATAAAGTGACACATGAATGTTATGATCTCAATGACAGTCACTGTGCTACAGGGAACATATGCACAAGCATCATTCCCTCTCCCACAGTTAACCATAAATTGATGTAGAAATGCCCTTATTTACAAGTTTGATTTTCAATAATTGTGCTTGTTTCACAACTCCATAGACTTGTCAGTAAGTGCTAGAAACACTAGTAATGTTGTCATTATGCATGGCTGTTTTTGGTATCACAAAACCAATGAACCATCATCAGGGTGATATTTCAATTATACTGAATACACATCAGAACAATTAGCAATCAATAATCTTGAGCTAAAATGAAACAGATAAAAAATGCATCGTTTCATATAAAATTAGTCATGCAATAACATACAGAAATAATCCAAAAAGAATAAAATATGTTAGAAAATTCACAAGTTGAAACTTACGTAAAACTTTACAGTGTATTTAATATGATAATGATTGTTAAATGCCACATGAGGATTAACTATATGTGTTATCCACTAAAAATAAAGACTAACATCCCTCTCTTGACCCTCTATGATCTAAAATTACAATGGTAGCTGAGATAAATAACCTAGATTGTGCTAAATAATTATTCTCGGATAAAAAATAAGAGATAATAATAAGAAGAATAATGGGCTGATTCACAAAATGGTTAACACATTAGTTTTACTTTACCAAAAGCTGCATGTTTGTACAGATTACGTGCATTAACCTGCAAGAAGCTCCAGCTGAGAGTTGGTTTTTAACACGATAAAATCAGGTGTCTCACACACACGCGTGCACCCGGGGGGGGGGGGGGGGGGGGGGGGGGGGGGGGGGGGGGGGGGGGGGGGGGGGGGGGGGGGGGGGGGGGGGGG
>JAQMCX010000017.1:11871234-11909492 GCA_029814765.1 Acanthurus leucopareius | reverse complement strand
TTAATTAATTACAGACCCTATAATTAACGCGATTAAAAATTTTAATCGAGTCCCACCACTAATATATATATATATTTATACCAGCCTAAAGACCTTTACACACTGGATTCATAACAAATAAATAATCTAGAAAATGTGACATGTTCAGACCCAAATGGTCGGATCAAAATTCTTCACACTGGCTAAAGCACAAATTTGCAACAGAAACAGGGAAGAACAAATTTATGATAAAGTTTTGACAGCTTACTCTGAAGAGGAAAAAAATGGACTCATCCTCCAGGAATGAAGATCTTGTCCTCATCATACGTTCGCTAAGTTAATGTTACCACGTTCAAAAGTCGCCTCTTAATTACATAAGCTGATAGTAGCGATTTGCATAGCCCAACTAATTGATAATACTTTGCCATATGTTGGCAAAGAGGGAATCTATCTAAAAATAAAAGGGTTATGACTCCCACAGTCATCTGTCAATAATGCCATATGTTATGGTGGATATCGGGACTTAGCGACTTTGACTCCAGTTGCACTTAAGTTGTTCACATACAGTAATTTAATTTGTTCTTTAAGTGCATTAACATTAAGAAAATGTGTGAGAAGCTAAATGTCATTCTTTTCCTACCTGTAATGTGTGACCATACTCATTTGGTGCACTCGGAAACAAATGACTGTAAGCTGCAGCAACAACACTAAGGCAAGCACACCAAAAGCTGCTGTGCCATTTACACAAGAACAAACTAATTGCTAAGTGCAATTCCTGTGGGGAAAAAATAGTGAGCTGGATTAACCACAATAAACTATCAGGCACCTGGAAACACACCTAAACAGGTGGTGGTAATGTAAAAGTTGCTGGCAGACATGTTTAGCTTAGCGTCAGTACCACTCCTGGTGGAATAATAATTTAATTTGATCTTATTGCTGTGATGATAAAAAGGCTTATTTTTTTCATTCATGGTCCATCTACTAAATTCTTAAACGAGAGAAAGATACTGTTCATTTCTGTTGACCATGTAATGTTACAGGCTTAATAGGTAATTGTTAGACTTGATATAAGGAGCCTGAGCACTAATTTACAGCAGATTATAAGATGTGGTTGATCTATACTGTAGCTGTATGCCAATGTTACAAAGCATGATACAGTTGTCAACTTTATAGAAAAACTGTCATTGTGTGTTGTTTTATATTGCAGACAGCGGTACTTCATGAGTCATAGTGATTTGTCTGTTATATTATACTGAAAATGAACATTTTATGCAGTTACACTTACCTAAGTCTAATGATATTGATTGTCCACTCAACATTACATTCTTTAATGTCAAATTTGTAGGTCTTCTCCAATACATTAAGTGCATAAGAAAAGAAAAAAAAACCTTGAAAAAATCATAATGAAGCCCTTCCAGTAATGAGAAGTTGCTAAATCCCTGAAATCCTGCAGCTGCCTTAAGATAAGATGGTCTAAAGACAGAGACTAGCTGGCCCAATTAAGTTGGTCTAATTACTGAAAGGGCAGCAGGGGCCTGATTCACTCTGGTTCAGGCTGTAGACATAGCCCAGAGACCTGCCAGAAAAAGTAAAGGGAAGGCTTTATTGTTGTTCCAGCTCAGCCTGTGGGAAGCTGGAGGATGTTCAGCAGTTGAGCAAAATATAAGAGGCCTACTTTCTGTTTTATCAGTCTAACACTAATGATTTAACAATGATTTATTGTTTCTGCGATCCTTCTTTTTAGATGACATATTTGTGACATTTCAATTCAATTCAATTCAATTTTATTTATATAGCGTCAAATCACAACAAAGTTGTCTCAAGACACTTTAGACTTTACATATAGAGCATGTCAAGACCATACTCTATAAATACATTTATTTCCTGTGTACAGTAGAAATTATTAAATCTAGTTCTGAACTACTATTTCAGTACTTTAACTACTTTTGATTCAGGTCAATTTTACAAATCTGCAGTGTATTTTTAGGGGAAAAAAACAAAAATACTTCCAGATTTTTGGTAAAATATTATTTTTCTTGTCACTCTGGCTTACTCGTATTGACACTGAGTCTTACATTTTTCTCCTTGTGAAAAGTTTAGTGGTAGTGAAGCAACTAAAACTGGATTTGCAGCTGTTATACTACAGTGAAATTATGGAAGTTTTTGGGTAAGATATACAATCAATTTAAGTACAACATGTGTTTGTTGTTTTTGAGTGTGTAGTTTTAGCTATTTGTGCTTAATGAAAATCAATCTATTTTTATATACTCACTTATAATTTTCATGGTCATGAACTGAAATCCCCAGCACAACAGGCAAGAGGCAGGTTCCACCCTGAACAGGTCATCCGTCCTCACAGGGCTTTCTCCAATCTACCCTCGATATAAGTGGAAACTCAAACTATAAAATTGCTTCAGTATGAGAGTTCATACTTAGCCCTGGAATCTCGCAGTCTTCCTAAATGAAATGTAGCTGTAATCACAAAACCTCTGTGTGACCTCATTAGGTGAGGACCCTCCTACACAGAGAACAACATCTTGTCAGTGAGGAACGGAAGGATGAGGGGTGGGGTGCAGCATGTGGGGGTGAAGGTGGGGCCACTGTGGGCTGATAGATGCAGGGATTGACGATGAGAAACCTGCCCTGACTCAAGACCTTAACTGAACTGATAATTCAACAAGGAGCATCAGAAGCATTTAAGTGAGATTCCCTTTGACTCTCATCTATGCAGCATGTCTCTTCAATTCACAAGGAGTTAAATCATGGCAAATCATTCAACTGTTCTACTTCTGACCAGCTCCCAAGGAAGATATGTGGTTCTTTAGCTGCTAAATGCTCCTCTCTGTTCACAAGCTAGTCACCAACTGTGTCTGTGTGCTGCTTTGTGCTGAGTAGGTTGTGTATAGAGATTTTTCACTGAAAACAGCTTAATCCTGCCAGGCGTGAACCAAAACAGTAAAACTGCATCCAGACAGCTAAACAAAGAACTGAAACTGGCTATAACTACAAGTCACTCCCACCATGCATTATTTTTACAAGTCATTTGATTCATGGTTTTTAAAATATTGATCATAGCCCAATTAACATGTCTTCTGTTACACCTTAAAGCTGAATGAACACTAGAAATAGAAAAAAAAAATCAAGTGTTAATTGATGGCAGGAGAAGGATCTTAGAAGATAGTCAAATCTGACACCAGAGACCATCTTAAAAAAGTGACAAAGGTCACTACCTTAACTACAAGCAGCCACTACCTGTTATCATGAGACTGAAGCACCATACTGAGGTCGCACAATGACATGATGACTGAACCACATTACAATGCAGTGAGATGCAGTCAGACTCTAGAAAAAAAGCTTAAAGACCTCAATTTAAGGCTATTTGGTTATAAAAGACTGACTTGAATTGAGTTTGTTGACTTGGACTAGACTACCCACCAAGTGCACCACATTTTTAAAAAGGGGACAAAACCTGTCTCACTCAAGTTATTCACATCTACTTCAAGTTTATGAACCTAATTTTTGAAACTATCTGTATTTTTCAATGCAGTTCCACTTTCCTGATGTAGACAGATCTCAAATGAAATGAAAATTTTGTTGATTTTGATCCATTGTCATGAACACACACATTGTTATTCTGTAATAATGTTTTACTTGGCTATTACATCATTGTTGCCACTGGTACATTATCTGTGACAAGCCACAAATATGTTCATGAATCCATTATATGTACGGTATATTCATTGACACCTTATCTCAGCTATCAATTTGTGATGACACTCTACTCACATGTTCGTCTTTGTCTCAGCTGAGGTTTAACTTATTTGTCTCCCCTGCCTCTCACAGACGGCTATACAACTGATGACATCGAGTTTTACTGGCAGGGAGGAAGCAACAGAGGCTCAGTCACTGGCGTAGAGAACATCGAGCTGCCCCAGTTCTCCATTATAGACTACCAAACTCTCTCAAAGAAAGCTGTGTTTGCTACAGGTAACAGAGCCGTGCAGTTGGTTCCAATCCCTTTGTCCTCTAAATTTGTGTTGCAATAATGGTGAATTCAAGGTCTTGGTTAATCTTGAGTAATGTTGAGTCACAACAAAGTCATAATATAAAAATGTCAACATTGCAATAAAAATGACAAGGTCAATGATAATTGATCAAATGACACTTAATCACAACAGTTGCAAACATTCAAAAGGTTCTTTCATGTTCATCACAGGTTTCATATCATGGTTATAAAAGTGTCATTTTAGTCTTCAGCACACCTCTTAAAAAGTGTTACCAACACACATTTTATTCTGATCTTACTAAAAGTGCCTCCTTAAAGTATGCACGAACTAAATGCACTTTAAAGACATTGTTGTGTTATCACTCTCAGGTGTTATGAGTATAAAGCTTTGTCTGTGTGTTCTTACTCTTTATATTAAAAAAAGGCTATTAGAACAGGGATATAAAATATTATTCAGAAATACTAGGAACTGAAAAATTTTATCCATTTTCCCCCCAAAGAATTGCATGTGGTTTACCTCAGTACATATTTTAGTGCACTGCATCTCCATTATGAAATAACAACATCAGCATTTCTTAGCACACTCTGGATTATAAATGGATGAGCATGACCATTTACTACTAAGATATTTTATGGCTGGAGTGCACTGGAACTAAAATCAGCCATGCAACAACCAACAAGCACACAGAAGACTGGACCACTAACACTCTCCAGCTAACTGTCCCATACACAGCATGGTGTGCCTGGTTCCAGCCACTCCTTGTTGTGTGCTTCTCCCTCAAGAGGTATATTTGACCACTAGAGAAATGTAAGATTTCCATGTTCATTAATGCCCATACTGTTAACTTTTCTTAGTCAGTTGGTCTCCATCACATCTGTGCCTCCATCGAGAGTGAAAGCTGTAGTCCAGTGTAGGTGCTGAATAGCTGCTGGTCTTCATACCTTGGTGCTCTTTCCTCACACTTTTTTGCAGAAGCATCCAAGGTTTCCCCTAAACCTGTTTTAAAACAGAGACAAAATGTCGTAAAAAGAGATATAATTATGCTGAATCTGTCTTTGTATCTGTATTCAGATAGAAGGTTAAAAGTAGGTTAATTATATTTAATCAGGGTTAAGGTTTTTATTCTCTGACCTAATATTTATTGGCAATGCCAGTTTTGTGCCTCAAAGCATCACATTGATTTAATATTGACATAGGATTCATAATAAAATATATTTCCACATTTTTACATGCTTCTCATTCTCTCTCTCATTTATTTATGTTTAACTGAAAGACTTTTTTAGAACTGATCACAACCCTACCCCCACCCTTATAAAAGAGGCCATTAGACAATCACAAGCTACAAAAAAGTTTTTAAAAAATGGGAATTTTTATTTTTGCTAAAGAAATAAAAAGTCCCAAGTGCCTTAAAAAGAGATACCAAGAGAGTTCTGACCAGGTCTCGTGGTCTCCACAACTCTGGACTCTCAGGTCAGGAATGCAACCAAGAGCAGCGCGTGTTTTTTTGGTTGTTCGTTTGTTTGTTTCTTTTGTTTGCTGGGCTGTACAATGTAAATTCAGTAGCAGTGCTGTGATGTTCTGACAGATAATATTCAGTGCAAACAACCTGAACTATGGCACCATCACATCTGAGTTTTCCAATAAGACAATGCACTCTCAGAGCATGTTGGAAACACCAGAGTTTTTTGCATACAATAACACTGTTATCATTTTCCAACCCTCAACTCACCAGATTTGGCTTCCTGTGACTGTTTCTGTTCTCCAAATGGAGTTCTGTCTCTAGGTTGTCGCAGTAGACCGAGATTTCAAGTCGATGGTAAATTACAAATAAGCATGTACCAGTGGTTGCAGAACTCATGTATCTCAGGCGCTGATGATGATCAACTGATGTCACTTTAAATATTTTCTTACAAAAGTTTTGCTTGCACCTTTGACATGCACATTACTGTGCAGCACCCTATTCATGTGCAACAGGAACAGTCAAGAAAATTTTTGATTACACCTCGTATAACCACTTCACTTAGCCTTTCTCTCCCATTATAAGCAGTCCTCTCAGTCTCTCTGCCCCACTGCACTGAGTGCTCCTTAAATGTTTTAAACATTTTAAGCTGAAAGAGGCTCTGCAGTCCCAACGTTGTAGAAATTGTCAGAAACAGCAGAAAGGTTTCACACACCTCAGTGAAGGTAAGAATTCCTCAGCAATGCACCAAATGCCAAAATCACTGTAGGAGGATCCTACTGCACCTGTTGGTCATGCTAGAGAGGTTAGACTCACACCCACTTGTTTTACTTGCTGGGTGGTGCATTTAAGCAGTGACTTACTAAGGTGAAAGAGTTTTAACATACCATTTTTTTTCCATCCATGCTGTTATAAATCAGCTTGAAGAAACTGCTAGCAGACACACAGACATGTCCATCATAAAGCTCAGTAATCTCACACCTTTTATTAGGGTAAATATTATACATTTATATGTCAGTTATATGCGCTGCATCATTAAACACTCATCTATCATTTGCTTCCATGGTCCTGCCACTGCTCTCGAAAAAAAGTTGCGTCCAATATTTTAACATTTTAAAAGACATATATTCAGATAAAAAGATTTTATCCACAATGAAAATTACTTTAGAGAAACTAAATAATAAAGCCACTGATTAAAACAACTGTAACCAATATATAGAATGCGCCCATGTGTCTAGACTTAAAAAACTGCGTTACCTGCAGTCATCCTAAAGCTGTTGGCACTAGCCTACTTATATTCTACAAAACTATCATGTTTCCCTTCCACGGGGTTCCCCATGTGCTTTACACCATTCTAGCTAACACTTGGCATTTAAACATGGTAACGAAAGGTTTGTCCACAACTGCTTGGCCTGAGAGACCAAATAATTTTATTGTTGCATTGCTTGACTAATCTGAGTTTGTGATTTATACTAACTGTAAGGTATAGTAAGCACTTTTAATGCATTCTCCCTATCTAGAGGGGTGTGTTTGTGGATAATTAACCGGCTTAGTTAGGTCACTGATTTAACTCCTTAGCTGTCTCTACTGGAGCTGCAAGCATTTGGCCAGTGTGCCAGCCTGTGTTTTGATGTTTTCAATTAGTATAAACAGAGGAATCATCATAGTTTATGGGGTTGATTGGAATAAAACTCCCTGTATAAGTCTCTTTTGTCTCCAGTTGTGTCTTGCTGCATGTCACCCTACATTTCTCTCTTTTTCCCAATACAGAAGCTACTCTTTCTTTCTCTTCCTCTCCTTCAGGTGAGGTTGGTAACATTTGAGTCAGGGCTATAGCAAAACAACTCCCCCTTGTGTAATCTCAACGGGCCCCTTAGTAAATGGAATTTACTATTTCAATTAAGTTAAAAATCTTCTTAGGTTATAGTAAGTATCATATACAAGTTCAGTTTATGACCCAGTTAAGGAGTCATGGTTTGTTAAAGTGGGAAAAAAAACCGAAATGCATCATGATATGCTTCTTTCAATTTGGGTGATCCCATGAGTGTCAGGATGTTCAGAGTGTTTACAACACACCTGTGGTGAAGCAACACCAGTACACTACCCTTGTCTTATCTACACATGTCTTTTTTACTGTTGGAGCTGACTGAGAATCCAGATTTTTTTCATAAAATTGATTTAGAGGACACAGACATCATTTGTGCTCACCATAGTGGCACTGACTTGCACACCAATCAACGTGACGTGCAAACCTCAGTCCATGGTGCTAAAAATGTACAGCTTAAAGTTTCCTGGAAAAACTCCTGCATGAAAACTTTGGCTCCACATTACATGCATCAAACTCTATATCTTGTACCATAACCTCTGCACTGTGAGTTTCATGATGGTTCAGATCAAATACACAAACCAGTTCAGCCCTATTAGACAAACATAATAAAATCTTCAACATTGCTTAAAATGATTTTTGTATTTGTTCAGGAATTTGTCAGCTCTTTTTTCCACAGAGGAAAATAATCAGTCAGTTGCACTGGTTGTTTTTAAACCCCTCCATGCTATAAAGTGTCTCAGACTCAGGTTATTATGATCTTTCAGCTGACATCTTTACACAAAATAAACCGAGGCTGGATCATTCAGTAACTTAGTATAAATGTACATTGTTAAGATTGCAATATTTGTGTTATTTTAGTCATGTCTAGTCCACCTTAGCTAATCTGTACTTTGTCTTTCACAGGTTCTTATCCACGTCTGTCTCTGAGCTTTAAGCTAAAGAGGAACATTGGCTATTTTATCCTGCAAACCTATATGCCCTCCACCCTGATCACCATCCTATCCTGGGTCTCCTTCTGGATTAATTATGATGCGTCGGCTGCTAGGGTAGCCTTAGGTCAGTGACTTTTTTTTTTGTTGTTTCAGATAAGAAATTCTGGTTGCTGGCATGCTTTTTTGTTATGTTAGTATCATATATCACTATTGCCCAGTCCATTGAGTCCAATGAGTGTGGTCTTAAGTAGCTTGACAAATGGAGGTGGATTGCCATGACATTCTTTAAAATTTGCTCTCCCAAAGGGATCATTCCGACAACATGTCAGTAATCATGATCAAATACCTTGAAAACTAATGACATCACCAGCTCCAGCCATAGGACTTATTTGTCATATAAGCTAAATAGTGAATGTTAGCTTGCTAACATGTTAAACTAAGGTTATAAACATCATCAAAGTTATTGTCTAACATTAGCATGTGATACATCCATGATTTGTAGTGGCAAGCAGAGAACTGAAAAGCCATTCCCAAGTAAAAGTAGAATTCCTCCCATAAAAAATGCCTCAATGAAAAGTAAAAAATTAAACATAAAAGTTATGTTGTTGGGGGCATGCATTTAGCACCTCAATAAATGATGGAAATGACCTATGTGCAGTGACCTCTCTCTTCAGCTGCTGTACGAACACTTCATGAGCTGCATCTTCCACAGCTGTGAATTACTTGTATGCTGGCGAGCTGTATTAATGGCTCTTAAAGGTGTTCGACAGTGGCAACGAACTAAGGCAAACTGCTTTGTTTAGCCATATTTTTATGTAAATCTCAATGACCGTCTCAAGGGCATAGGTTTATTTTTAACATTGTGGACATAAAAGTAGTTCAGAGAGATTTTTGCATTTATGATTGAGTTGTGTCATGTTGAACCCTTATAGATACGTTGGAAAGACAATAATCAAAGCCTGTCAATAGATACTTAGTACAGAGTTACATGTTTTTTAACTGTAAGCAACATAGTCAAACTGCTTTTGTCATCTGACAAAATAATGCATTGATGTATGCCATATGAACAGTGACATGTGCCTATTTAAAGCTGCGCTTTCAAACAGTCATCCAAAAACTATAAAACTTTTTTCAATCAGTAAGCTACCAGTCTTACATTTTTCACAATACTAAATATCACTATGAACATATCACAAAACCATTATTCCACTGTACTTGTGACCCTGGCTTTCTACCTGCTTCTCCTCCTCTGCTTCAAGCACTATACACTATTTTGCTGCTTCTGTCCCCAGACAACATTATATATCAACACATGCTGTATGGAAAATGAGGAAATAATTTATGGCTTATCTTAGTTTTATGGTACCACGATTGCTGTCTCTACACATAAGCAATTAGAAAAAGTATTTATTTAAGCGACTTCCACTTTGACTTGTTGCAGCTCATAACGTCCACTTTCTGTTTTTTGGCTGCAAACCAGACTGAGCACAGTACAGAATTGGCCTAACCCCCTCCCCAAACACACACAAGTACGCACACACACACACACACCCACGCACACAAACACATGCACACATACACACACACACACAAAACACTTACACACATACAAACATACACTCTAATGTTTATCAAACCTCTAGGAATAAGAGAGAAGCAAATACCAAAATATGAGTGGCTACACAGATATGGCAGATGCCTACACAAAAGCACAAACAACAGACCACTAAAAAAGCAAATTAATAGTGAGACACATGAACTGTAAGTCAAGATGGTTTCTTCCACCCTTACATTTACTTCTAGTTTACAGAGCTGTGGCATATGTTACATCACAACAAGATGACAAAGGCAGTCTCTCTATGTTAGCAAGAAAAAGCTGACAAAACTAATCAGTATTATTTATATTAAGCAAAATTTTGTTATGGAAGCGGGACTAGAGTCAAGACAGAACTAGAGGTAAGAGCAGCTTGATAGCTCTGTAATCTTTGCATATTGAAGTGAATGGACATTAACGGAAAAAAAGGGGTTCTATCTTAATTTTTGATCTAAATTTTTGTTAGGGAAATTCAATTGTGGTTGGATATTGGTAGGGACATATTCCTACAGTTCCTACCCACTTCTAGATATTTGGTTAATCTGCATTACAAGCATCTAGCTAGAAAGTCCTCTTTCTCTGTGTAATGTGCTTAAGGAGAAAGGGCTATTTGGAATCTGGCATTTACAAAATGCTCTGTCATTTTCACCATTTGGTAACCAGGAAACCTGAACCAAGGTTTTCTTTATTTTTATTGGTTGCAGTCAGACATACCAAAACTGATGATCCAGTAAAAAAAAGAGGCCTAATGATTATAAACCTCGCCAGATAGGGAGGGCATAAACAGCATCGGCAACTTGTGAGAAGTGCAGTCACACAGGAAAAAGTAACTGATGCCAAAGAGTGAAATTTACTTTACCCTCCAATATTTATAATTAATTTATAAAAATATATTATTTTTTGTTTAAAGCACAAGAGACCATTTTATATTATTTTTTGTTTAAAGCACAAGAGACCATTTTAGTTACAAGACAATTTAATGTCGCCATCAGAGCATCAAAGATTAACTTGACACAAAAAAATTGTAGTGGCCACGCTTAGTTAACTAACTCCATTTTCAACTATTACGTACTACTACTACAACTACTTTCAGCTGCTAGTTTCTAAACATTGTGGACGGAGGAGAAGGAATTTTAGAAAGGAAGATTTCAGTGAATTTAGGGATGCACAATCAGGACATTACCTGTATCTTTTGTCTTCTAAGATTATGATAGAAAACACTTTGCCAGATGTGGCCGTGGTCGTAGCTGGAAGCTGCCTTTTGTTCCAAGAATTCCTCATCATCATTTCTCTGGCCCAAAAGAAGTAAACTAATGTATGAAACTATTAAAAAATTATATTTGATTATCAGTTGCAGACTCCTTTACAGCACCCTGGCATAAACTTTCAGTTTCTTGAAATGAGAACCACTACCCTGGTCTGCTGTTCCATAGGTACTGTTGAGCTCTCTTGGTTGATACGCTTTAGCATCTAGGACACACCCAATTTGCTCCTTGCACCTTGCCACCAAGATGCTTCTTAACTATTCCTGTGACCTCTGGATGAGTGTCCCCTTGAGTCTTTAGACTGAGCCTCCTTCATAAAGAACAGGATAGCTTGGTTGAGGAGATCCTTAAAATGCTCCTTTCACCGCTAGTCAGTATTACCAGTCTGGGTCAACAGTTCAACATTCCTCACTGGCAAGTTCCCATCCCAGGTCTGGCTAAAGAACGGGCCACAGTTTTCCTTTCCTGGGCAACATTCTACATTCTATTTTCTGCTGATTTATAGTCATCTTCGAATTGTTCCTTGTCTGGCTCATTCAGTCTACACATGTTATATAGACTTAGAGAGGGTCTATGACCATTTCACCTAGATTGTCCTGTTGGGGATACTGAAGGAGATTGGTGCTCCTTCGAGCCTCATGGTCCATGTATTTAACAAAGTGAGAGCTCTGTCCATGTACAAGGCAAAAATTTAAAACATGCCTCCACTGGGTTTTGGGCTGCACTAAGGTTATTCCTTATTTCTACTCCTATTTGTGGTATTTATGGAAAAGATCTCAAGACACACCAAGAGTGAAGAGTTTGTCAGACACAAGGATTTCAGAATGCCCTTTTTTTTTGCAGATGACACTGTTCCCGTGGCTTCTATAGTCCTTGACCTCCAGCATGCATTGGTTTGAGACAAGGTGTAGGGAAGTCTGGGGGTAGCTCAGGACAGGGCCACTGCTCTTTCCTGTCTGAAGGAGCTAGTTGAGGTCATTTGGGCATCTGATTGGAATGTCTTTATGCATCTCATCTGGCCTTGAAACACCTTGGCATCCTCTAGGATAAGCTAGAAAGCATTGCTTGAATCTGGGATACCCCACTTTGCCTGCTACCTCTGGCTCTGGATAAACAGAAAAGGATTGATTGATGAAGAGATAAGCAGATGGGCTTTACTTGCAGTGAATTATGACTCTACTATCAACCATAATGTCGTACACAGCCACAGTGCCAGTTGTGACTCTCTGCTTCAGCATACCAAATTTCTTAGGGTGTGAAGGTGAGGAAGACTTGAAATTATCTGCAGTGATAAACGGGAGTACATTAAATTGGTCATGGATCAAAGGTGTATGTACTTTTCACATAATATATTTTTAATAAGCTTATATGATTAACTCTCTACAAGTGCATACAGATGCTGCCTTAAATTTTGCTACATTTTTGACTTTAGTCAATCCCTATGAATGTATTTAAATATGGGTTGTATTTTTACCTCATCATCCATTTCAACAATTTTACAGATCATTAATTTATAACTATGTTTTTTTTTTTAACTGACAAAATTATAAGTGTAATATCTCTTCAACCTGTTGCATGTCAATGTCCCAGTCAGAGTCTTTTGTCGTTACATACAAATATCAAAAGATGACAACAGCTACATTTGAAGTGTCACACAGGAAGCATGTAAAGCTTTGAATTTTTCACATAATGTCCCATTGTTATAAAATAAACCAAATACAATTTTCAAAAAAGTAAGTGAAAAATATAGTCATGTCTCTAATTAAGCCTGCTTCAAAAAATGGCCGGGTGGCCTCCACAGTTGAGGAAAATAAAGACGCCAGCCTGTTTTCTAAAACTTAAAGTAACAAAGATATTTGTTTTTTTTGTTCAATGACAGTAATAGTTACATATTTTTACCAGCTACAGCCTTAGTGCAATCATGTTAATTTGAGTTATATATTTTTTTCTGTCTTGATATTATGCACAAACAAACACACATTTGAGTAATTGATCAGATGGATAATCATTGAATGTTTTCTCTTTTTTTTTTTGAACTGTGAGAGCCTGCCTTATTTTTAGCATAATGCAATCAGCTCTAAATTCACTGCATTTAATCAGCAAATGCTCATTTGCAGACAGCATCAGGGCATGTTGTTCAATAGAAGGACTGATTTCCTCTTCTCATATTTAAATTTTTATTTTCATATCACATTCCACTTTGTAAAGCAAGTTCTAAATCTATACTCGGGATTGTTACAATTTATTATTTATTATTATTTATAGTATAGTTATTCTTGCTTCTAGGAGTTTTTTTAAATTAAATCAAATCAAAATATATGATTAAAAAAAAGGAGCAATCATAATCATAACTAGCACAGCTTTAATTTTGGTAAGCTAACATATAGACAATTTGCAATGGTTTTTCATTGACGTAGTTTGAGATTTTGTTTTTACCAGTTCAGTGATATTCTAACTTATCTGTTGTGTTAATGTCCTCTTACAAAGACTGTAGTATATGTGTATTTGTTTCAAAATTCAAAAAGGCAATGTATATAGGTCTGATTTGGTCCTAGCCTTTTAAGCACCTTGTTAACCAATCTTTTGAAGTGAAATTGTCGCCTCCACTTTTCTCTGACATATATAAAAAAAATACATTGTTTTGCCTGGATATGCCCTCCAAGTATCCAGTTTGTTTTTCTGTCACTGACTGTTTGTCCACCAAATACTTAATCAGTCTATATCGCAGAATTTGAGTGTCATGTTACTTACTGACATAGTTTTTAACCTTATTCAGTCGGTTTTATCTAAATTAAGATGGAGTTTGGTCATCTATTGCACAATTGCTTAAAGGTAGAGTCAGTAGCATTGTTGCGGCATGTAAACACAATGTTCAAATTGGGTCCTTTCTCCTGCACTTAAGGCCAACAGAGGCACACATCCCCCACCCCTGACAGCGGTTGCCGGAACCCACCCACGCAGCCTAGCAATGAGGTGCAGCATCACTTTCATATGTGGTAGCAACTAAGTTTGCCAATGTGGTGGTTACCGGTGTTACAGGCTGGTAGGCCTCTCTAGCTGGATCTGTGCAGCAGCAAGAGCAAGGCCAGCAGCTCAGCTGCAGCACTGAGTTTCCGGAGAAACAGTAACATTTTACTTGTAAAATGTAGAGAGTGAGGAGACTTAACCATAAGGTTGTCAAAGCCAAGCTGAAAGCACCTACTTTGCAATATGTCTGATGCTAATAGAGAACCTGAAAACTTGAATAAAGGAGTTTGTTAGCTCCTTCTTGTTCCATTATTTTCACAGATAGCAGAAAACTGAAAAGCATAAAACTGCTCCCGGATATATTTTAAATTGATCCTCTGTCAACAAATGCTGAAAATGACCATTGCTTTGCTAGTTTACTTTAAAATAAAACTCAGCTTGCGTTTTGCCAGTTTGAAACTGGACTTTACAGATAGTGAGTGTTTTTCATGTAGTAAGCCAGTGTATCGAGGGTATTAACTGTGTAAGTACAAGCTTATTAACATTTGTTAGTTAGAAAATTTTGTTACTTTAGAAACCTCAGCAGTGACACAAGAGCTGTGTAACAGTTACATTAGCTATCCTGAGCTATACACCTACTTACAGTCACAAACGAGTCTGTGACTGACTGCACAAACATGTAAAGTGGTCTGAATGGCCCCCAGTTGCTATGTTTTATCCACTCCCAACCTCACCTGTGAGCTGTCATTGGCTGGGGGAAACACATCCACTTTTGTCCCAACTAAAACAAAACATGAAAATACATGCAGAGGGCAGGGGCTCTGCAGACAGAGTTACTGCCACACTAATTAGGGGCTTTTAAGTGATGATTGAGCCAGATTAAGTTTGTAGTGGTCTATATTTTGTTTTTTAGGAAAATTCTACTGACTCTGCCTTTAACATCTTTTCCATTCACACCTCTAAATTCTTTAGAATTCATTCATAAAATTTTTGTTCAGAATAAGTCCTATTTGGACCATCAGCTGTTTTATCTCTTAAATTTAAGCCTTTGGAGGGACAGGTGCAACAGAATGTTTGTTTGTGCGTTTCTTGCATATTGGTACCAATGTTTTTCCCTCACTGCACCAAAATGTTAATGCATCCCCCACCACAGGTTAATGTGAAGTTAAATCGAGGTAAGCAAAAGCACGACTACTTTTCTTCTTTTTTTTCACTAATGGGAATGGAGAGACACAAAGGTTTAAAACAGCCATGACCTTTACAAAATAAAAGGTTACTGTATTATCAAGTATTTCAATCCATCCTGAGGTAAAATACTGTCTCTACTAAACTTCATGGAAATCCATCAATCTTGTTGTTCAGTAGACATTCTGTCTGAACCATCATTTTCATCAAGTAATGGCACTAGATGAAAAGTCAGGGGATTACCAAAATTATTAAGGTACATTACTTGGGACCCTTAAAAGTTAACTTATCCAATATATGTGCAGATATTTCAGTCTGGACTGAAGTGGTCAAGTTGCCAACCCACTGACCACCATAAAAAAAAGAAAAAGAAACAGAAAATACAAATGGTCGTGAATGTAATGGTAATTTGAATTGTTTTAAAGCACAAAGTTGGAGACTAGTACTAACAGGAAATGATCACCTATATGTTTGAACAGCCACAGCCCGCATACAACTTTTTCTTTGTCATATAAGCTGTTTTCTCATTTTCTCTTTCCTCTACTGCTTCTTTACAGGTATAACCACGGTGCTGACCATGACCACCATCAATACTCACTTGAGAGAGACTTTACCCAAGATCCCCTATGTCAAAGCCATTGACATATACCTTATGGGTTGCTTTGTTTTTGTTTTTCTGGCCCTGCTTGAGTACGCCTTTGTCAACTACATCTTTTTTGGTCGAGGTCCTCACCTACAGAAGAAGGTGGCAGAAAAAGCTGCCAAGTCCAACAACGAGAACAAGAGCAGACTGGAAAGCAACAAAGTGCAGGTGGGAAGGGGCCTTTTGTGCAATTTTAAAACAATTTGTATGCACATAATTTGAATTTATGATATTCGGGGTCTTTTAGTCACTATGACATGCTACTTATAAGCTCAGCTGATCATACAACTGGCTCTTGCATGACACTCATTGAGTTAGGGCTGTCTGAACCTGACAAATTAGCAAGTCATTAATTAAGTTTACTGGATCCAGGAAAATAAGGATTAAACTTTATCTTTTGTTTAACTCATCTTCTGACATCATTGTAAGATTTTCTGCATTGTGCAGCTGTTCTGGTGCTGCCAGAAGACAAGGTAATGATTGCTGCTCTCCTCTTAGTTCTATGGTCAAGGTTAAAGGCACAACTTTCATTCCCATTGTGTCAAGAATGAAAAAAGAAAACATGAAATGTCCACTGTAACACCTCTGTACATCAGTGCAGTTGCTCTAAGATGTTATGGGATTTCAAACTCCTCTAAGAAAACATAAATGCTTTCTTTAACATTTCTTCGTAAAATGTCTCTAGATCTCTAGAGGCAGCATGCTACTTGCTGAAGCCCAGACTTGAATATAATGCAATCTGATGACCTCCTCCCACAGGTTGATGCTCATGGCAACATTCTTCTTACCAACCTTACCAGTGAGATGGGTGGAGCAGATATGATGGGTGCTCTCAATGACCCTCGGGCTACAATGTTCTCTTATGACAGTGCCAGCATACAGTACCGCAAGCCCATGACCAGCCGAGATCTTTATGGACGACCAGCCATTGATCGGCCAATGGGCCACAAGAAGGGCCGCTTGCGGAGGAGGGCCTCGCAACTCAAAGTCAAGATTCCCGACCTCACAGATGTCAATGCCATAGACAAGTGGTCCCGTGTAGTCTTCCCAATTGCATTCACCTTCTTCAACCTGGTCTACTGGCTTTACTATGTCCACTAGGGTGGCAGTAGTTAGCCCGTGTGGCAGCACCACTGGTCATGATTTATTAGAAGAGCTACCTAGATCTTGTACAGCATTGAAAATAGAGGGGCATTCAGTCCGTTTGTATAAATCCTGTTTTGGAATGAAAAGTACTGGATGTCCTTTCAGTGTAAATACAATTTAATATATAATATAAATATATATATACAGTATATATATATATAAAACAGAGGTATAATTTATTAAAAATCCTATCACTTTTGCTGTACTCATCCATACAAAATAGATATAGATAAAATATAATATGGAAATAATGACACAGTAAAGGTATGGTATTGTATGGTATTTGTCAAAAATTTGCCAAAAAGTCTTTGGTGACTCTAACATTAGGAGCAATGATCTTAACTTTGTTCTCTCTTTCTCTTACCTTTCGTTATCTCACTTTTTGCATGTGAATGGAACACAACTTTTATTTGCTTATAAGGTCGAAAAACCCAGGAAGCCCAGTGCAAAACAAGTAGGAAACTAAAACATTTTCAGTGTGAGCTTTTGATTGAAGCTCATTCAGCTAATTAGCAGAAGATGTTTGGTTGAATTTAATCATAATAAGGTAAAGTCCTTATTTAGTTTAAGCTCAGTTCTCTGACTGAGGTGATATTTGTGGAGTTG
The DNA here is from genome assembly GCA_029814765.1 of Acanthurus leucopareius. Taxonomy (NCBI): domain Eukaryota; kingdom Metazoa; phylum Chordata; class Actinopteri; order Acanthuriformes; family Acanthuridae; genus Acanthurus; species Acanthurus leucopareius. The sequence goes on along the minus strand of JAQMCX010000017.1, from coordinate 11,891,881 downwards.
GGTATGTATAATTCTGTTGAAATAATTTTGCACTGTAAAACAAACTCAGTTTCATTTCATTTCTGAAAAAAAAAAGCTTTGCATGGCTCTACTGAGCCGCTCTGTATTATAATCATTATACTGTATGCTTCTGAACAATCATTGCATTTAAGGTAAGTACAGGACCGATGTTAATTGGAACTCCACCTATTTCTCAAAATCAGTGTAGTCAAATTTGTACTTACAATATTCTCACAACAACTGTGAGCATGCATAATGTAATTTTCTTTAAAAGAAATCAGGTAAAAATGACCAATGATGTCACCACACTTTTAAAATCACATCAGAAAAATTTAAGCCCTGATAAAACACGCTGGTGTTGAAACACCTGGTGTTACAAAACTACTAACAGCTTTTTTTGTCAGATTCCTGAAGTTACACTATACATAATTGTTAGAATTGCATAGAGCTTCATCCATCTCAGTATGTTAAATTAAAAGGCAGGTATGAGCTTAGAGTTACGTTAATTTATCTTATCAAGACTTATGTAGTCAGCATTAATTGGTGAGCATCAGAGGTGAGGCTCACATTCAAATTTGCTCCAGCTCCAGTACCACAGTCTGATTTAAAACACATTTCTGAAGACAAACTATTAGTGAGAACAGCAAGAGCAGGTATGACCAAGAGGTAGCATTATACAGAGCCACAATGAACATAGCAAGCCCCTTGTTCCTAGAGTTTACATCCATATTGGTTAATTCACTCCTAATGAATTATGTTCAGTGCCAATGCAAACAGTAGTGTGCCCTTTACAAAATGTAGTAAGTGAAGGTGTGGAGGTCAGGGATGTAGATTAGTATGTGGAAAGTCTAACTTTCATGCAAGAGATCAGATTAAGTGTTTTTCATAGACCTGCAATTATCATTTGTCTCTTTTATCAATCCTAACCATGATCTTTCCCTAAGCTTTACCAAGTGTTTTTCTCGACTAATCCTAACCACCTTGACCGTAGTTCATTTGCTGTGACCAAGAGCTTGTCCTAATTTTAAGCATAAACTATTGTAGTTACCGTGCACAGTAAAAAAAAAAAACTGTCATTGAATGCAATTCAGGGTTTTGCTAAGTTGTCTAATATTAACGTATCCAGAAGTAAACCAAAGGAAAAATGTGCGCTACGTTGACTGCTGAGACAGATCTTTCGTTCTAAAACTTGTAATCAAGAGGGAATGGGAAGTATACCTTTTTTTTTCTCTGGCAAAGAGATCTTAATCTCAACGAGATTACCTAATTAAGTAACGGTGAGATAGTGGCTGTTGGGTGAAGAAGAAAGATACAAGCATTTTGTACAGAAACACAACAACATGCTCGACACAGAGGGCTTTCCCTTCCCTTTAACATCTGTGGTAGTCCACTGAAGTTCTAGTTTATGTGATAAGGACATCTTTCTTACTTCACAAACTCTTATATAGTAAGGAATTTTGTTAAAAAAAAACAAGAAATATGGAAGAACTTTGATTATTTTGCTAAAATCCAATCAAGTTTTTCCTGCAAAACAAAATATGATGTGTGCTTATGCAAGTTTGTACCAACCGATTTCACTCAATATCAATGACATCCACCATTTAAATAAAACTTATACTACTAAACCTTTAGTGGCACAGAGTAAAGATAGTTAGCTTGCTCGTAACACCGTGGTATGTTAGTATGTCTTTTGATGTTTATTACCTGAGATCTAGTTCTGTTTACCCAAACACTGTGGTTATGGGTCTGCTAGCTAGAAGGCTACAATTTATTCATTTAAGGACAGAGGTATCTGTGATAGCTTCAGATTAGCCGAGCATTTTACTTTAGACTGCCTCAGCATCTACATGTAACAACTGATGTGCTTTGTCTCTCTCTCCAATGGACACTGCAGGTGTTGAAGGGTTAATGGCTTCTGCCCTGTCAGTGTACCCTGTTTGGACAGCAGAAATTAAACCTCTACATCCTGCAGCTCAAGGGGTACATCTTTTACCTGAAAATATGTCACAGTATAGAAGCTAATTCTCTTAAAATGCTATTTGGACTTTAATATATCTGCATGTGCATTAATTTTACTTTTCAAAGCCAACTCAGGACTAAAGCACAGACTTTTTGCATGGGGCTTTTGTAATTTTCACTCAGTGACCACAAAATTGGAAACCATTCACATGTTGCTTGTGCTAAAGCTGATCATGCTGATGCCGGGGCTCTACATTTCCAAGGTTGATGGATGGACCTGTGTTCAATAGTTACTGCATTTGTGTACATTGTAAATGTATTAGGACTGACTGAATCATTTGACCTGTTGTTGCCAGCTCTTTAGTATGACTGTTTGTTTAACAAGGTGTAGACCGTCTTTGACATTAAGGTCAAAGTGTCCCTCATGATGAATACAATTTGCTACCATGTTAATGTTTTCTTGTAATTTCCCTCTGTTATCAAATTTTGATGTACAGGTTACACAGTATAAGCCAGTAATTAATGCTCACCTATTTATATATGCCTCTACAAGTGTTACTTCATAATTTTCTTCATAACCAAGCTGCAATCATGGCGGTTCAATTGAAACAAAGGTTTATTTACCATAGAGCATTTTCCTAGTCAATCACAATGCATCACTGATGTGTCTGAGCCAACCCTGTCACTATATTAGAACATTTATATTGGAAAATTACATTTAGTGCCACGATTATTAAATAAATGGTCAAAATTTAAAATTCTTAAGAATATTTGCAAATGGAAAGATTATTGTCAGCAAATCATTGTGGCAATGGCAATTACACAAATATGCTTTCGTGCTAATGCACTGCATGGTTAGGATTAGGCAAATAAAACACCTAATTAAGGTTAAAAAAAAAAGATCATGGTTAAAGTTCATCAATAGGGAACCATTAATGCTAAAGGTGAGCACACTACGTTCCCATCCACCACCATAAGGTCTAAAATTAACACCATACTTGCTGCACACACACTGAACTTGAAACTGGTCTAAAATTGTGAGGTGCAAAATTCCACAATATGTGAGTAATTTTAAGAGATATTTAGCAGTTCATAGCCTAAACACTTTCAGCAGTTTACAGTTGCAAAGAGAGACCCATGTGACAGTCTGCTCTCACAGCCCGTACAGTTGACACTTGTGTAATCTCTTGTCCTGGTCACAGTCATATGACATTTTCCATGTTTTTCCTACCTTGGTAGACCCAAAAAAGTCCGGTTTAGCAAAGAAGTCTCACTGTCCTTTGTGTTGTGGTACTTTCATTGTTTAACTCTGAACCTAATGCTTTTGTAAAGCCCACAATGCACATGAGAAATCAGAGCTGATGGCATTGAGACTCATGCAGTGTTACAGGAGTGATCACTGCTTGGGTTGTGGAAGGGTTTCTGTTTTGATCACTCAACACTGAGTGTGTTTGTATGCAGTGAGATGTAAATAGTCAGAGGAGATTGACAGCTGGATATTTTCAAAGGAAAATTCCAGGTCATTACAACTTGGGTTTCGTTCATCGTAGCTTTGGTTCCACTTCCATTAGCTATGAAAACATTGTGCCCACTGATATTTTCATTGCTGTGATCGGTGAACGCAACAAAAACTGAGGACAAGAAGCCTAACCAGTGAGATGATCAGATAGGTTGTTCACTAACCAAATGTTGTCAAGATAATTAGATGGGTCGCAAAATTAAGTGTATTTCCCAGAGGTAGTCTTTGAAACCCTATCCTTTGAAATCTGTCTTTAGCATTGTTCATAATTTCTCTGACAGTGAAAAATATGATAAAATAATCAAATTCAAAATATAACTGGTTAAAGTATGCCGTTTCTTTCAAATATCCCACACTGCTGAAGTATAGTAATGGCAGCTCATTGATTGAGATGGATGTGGACTGCTTGTCTTATCAGGGCTTTAAACAAAAAAAAACAACAAAACCAGACAGGACACAATAGTAGCAGTGTGCTCTTTCCTCATGGCTGAATATTGTGCCTTTACCAAGAATCTCAATATTTTCACAGGGTTTAACTTAACTTCTATCTAGTGAGTAGAATTTAAAACAAATCATCTTGTACTTTTTTAGATTAAGAAGAACAAGGAGAACCAGAAACAGACGTGGACTCTTTAAGATCTTTTCTGATGCTCTAAAGTACAGTACCATTATCTAAGCGTAGATTGTAGTAAGACATTCCAGCATTACGATGACAATCTTTTGAATTCAATGCTGAAAAAAAAAAAAAAACCTCCTGCAAGGCAGGACTTCATGCTATCAGTGTTGATGTTTCTGGGAAGCCCAATGTGGACGGCAGGAGGTTAAAGGAAAAAAAAAGAAAAAACAACTTGGCTTTCTTCACAACAAAGGACCCAGAGTAGATGGACATATGTTTTCTGTGGACGGATGAGCTAATGGAAATCCTGAACAACTGGTTTGCCCAAAGGCTGCAGAGGAGAAGGACTTGTGTTGGACTCTTATTGTGTAAAATTACTGTACAATTTTTCTCTCATGCTCTATATGTGCTCTCAAGTGGAATGGGTTGTGGGTGTGTTTGCATGTGTGTCTTTCTGCTTGTTTACAGGCCAACATAAGACACAGTGCAGGAATGGTTCTGCGAATGTGTGTGTGTTTGTGTGTGAGAGCGACAAAGAGAGAAAGGGAGCATATGGATGCATGCTAGAGGGAGAAAACACAAAATACAATTTATTTGTGTCAACTTATAGAGACTTCAAAGAATAGAGTTTAAATAAAATTGCTGACATCTCTACCGACTCCATGTAAAGTGTATTTTTGCTGCCTTATTTAAAAACTATGTAACAGAAATGATCTGAACATGCTTCTTTACTGAAAGCAGGGGTTTGGGGTTGATAATAGGATCCCAACAAAAAGATTTTCCCTCAGTGCCTCCTAACAGGTTAATCCAACTGTGATCATATGAACGTCATACAAATATCAACAATATCAGCTTTCTGTATCTAATAAACAGAGGTAAATGGTTCACAGCAAAAAAAGTAGACTACTGCTCTACCATGTATATGTGGATTTTGCTCATTGCTAACTAATTTATTCACAAGTTGAAAAAATTAACTGAATCAACACAAGCCAGTTAGACTTTAACATGTTGTTCCATATGCAACATTAAACTCCATATACAGAGGGAATAATGCTGGCCTATGCCCTGTGCTCAGCCTATTAGAGGCATCTAAATAGTTGAGCTAATGAGGCTGCTTAAGCTTGAATTGGACAAATATTTATCCATGTGCACAGTTCAGTGGACTGCTGCACTAATTTAAGTGTAATGATGGTGGATCCAGGGAGTCTGGTGAAATAATAGTTGACTGCTTTACAGTATGTGAGGCAGTTTCTGACGGGTGGCTTGTAGAATGGAGAAGATAGCACTGTTAATTTTTTTTTGAAGCAAATAAGGAACCAAACCTAAAAAAGCACAGAAGAACTGCATTTGACATATTTCTCTTTCTTTTTTTTCTTAAGTTACAAAAAAAGATATACATTATTTTTTCTAGACCTACCTTGCTAAGAGACCATTTTCCAAACCTGGTTATAATTAACTAAAAATAAAAGTACTCACCCAAATAATGATACTGTGCATGTTGAGGTCATCTTTCCATTTTGCCATGTGTGCAGCATGGTGATTTGTCCTGATAACACCATGTACAAGAGCATTTGAAAATATTAATTCACTAACTGTACCTGTAGTTTGGAGAACAGAAAATGCACAAATTACTTCACAAGTTTAACTAGAATAGCATTGATTCAGCACTGCACTTGTTTTTTCTATACGGCTGTACACTGCAGATCAAAGAGTTATACTCTTTATAGAGACTGAAGGTCTAGAGTGAAACTGTGGTGGCTGGAGGAGAATGCCATTAGTCCAGTTAGCATGCCTGCAGCTGACAGCAGCAGTGCTCATTCTCATGATTAACGTGAAGCTCTGAAGTGAAGACGAATGCCATTAGCACATTTAGCATGACTGTGTCTGTCGGCAGTTGTGCCCAGTCTCATTATTAATCAGACAGTAGGCTGTCTAATCGGCTGGAAGGCCACAGCCTGGACACAAACATGGCCATGCTGTGGCCTCTCTGCCTTCTCTTAGATTTAATTATTTTAGTTCTCATCTAATTCTCATTTCACCATGAGTAAACATAGTTGGCTTTGCTGCTCATAGTGATGAAAACCTCTGCTTAAAGAATAGGTTCACATTTCTAGCTTCAGCAGCTATAGCTTCTTCGGTCAGTTGATTGGTTGTTAAGCATACAAAAATTTCCCTTCAGCAACCAGTTTTGACCCTATAAGGTTTAAGTTTGGCATGAAGGTCAGGTGTGTGTATGTGTGTGAAGGTGTGTATTTGTGCTCATGCCACTTGGCAACAAAGGGGTGTGGCAGTGGGATCAGCCAAATAAGCATGTCATGTTGTAGCTATTTTAATAAGCATGCTTCTTCTACTATCTGTTTGTATATATTTTAGCAACACGCAGTTGCTGCATCTTGTCTTAGTGCCACCAAAATTATTTTGATTAGTTCAAAGAAATACAAACAAGCCAGAAATGTGTTTTTAGCAGGATAGGATAATAATTTGTGCAGCAAGGCCTTCAGCGGGCTCACTTCACACTAATGTAGCAACTGTGATTCGAGGAAGGCCATGGTCCACCATCGGCAACAATGACACAATAAGTAAAATATCTATTATAGTAACTCTAAGTCCCACAACTAAGCACATAAGCAATTGTGCTATGATGTAATAAATTGAGTATGGACCACTTAGCAGGTATGTGTGGGTGCTGCTTTGTCCACTGTTCATTGGACTGATTTTTTTTTTTTTTTTTGACAGTTTTGTTTAGTTTTGTTTACATCACTGACTTGCTTTGTGTTGTCCAGGATATCTTGATGTGTCCCCCTGCCCCCCAAAAGGCTACTGCAGGCACCATGAAGAGTAGGGAGAGATGTACATGTAAGTTGACTTAGTGGCACTAGTAAGAAAAGAAGAGGCTTAGCAGCTAGAAGCTGCTCATGAAGGGCACTAAAGCGGCACACATCGCACAGACCTGTTTGATAGACACTGGACCATCAGATAGTTGACTGAATCATTCTAGCATTAAGTTTTGCCTTTGGTGTATATTAAAGATAAATGTAGTATGTGCTGGCCTTTTTACTGAATGTGCAGGATTCTACTGTTTGTGTGTTATTGCCTCACAAAGGAGATTACTGATGAATCTGTTAAAGCCTCACATCCTGTTCCACTGAAAAGACACATTTCTGCTCTCCATATTGTGGGTCAAATTGTTTAAATGTCCTGCTGTCAGTGAGATGTGAGCTCAAATGGACAGCTGGTTGAGCTTTTTCAGTCCTGTTGCAACTTGTGATGTTTTATGTGAGTATGAGATCAATAGACAGTGTTATTCTAAGATTTTAAAATGGGCCATGTTATATGTGGCAGTACCAGTGATTTAAATTTTTCAGTTTCATGTTCAAATCCCTAAAATGTCTTTTTTAGTTACAGTTATTGAAGCCAGCTCTAAAAACTATCTAGACTGGACAGTCTATATAGTCACATGTAAACTGAACTATTGATTTTGTTATTTTTTTAAGGGCAATAGTTGATCTTTTACTCTAAATGTTCCCTCCGTTCAGCACTCCAGAGGAGCGCTGGAAAGCAGCAATAGCTTATGTTTGTAATAAATTTTAAGATGTAAAAGAAAAGTGATGTACTAAAAAGTCACACCCACTGTGGTCACATGATCACCTCCATCCTGCTCCTGAATTTCACCAGTGTCTCTTTGGTCATCCTACGTGTAGACCACAAAGCTGTGCCCACCCAATAGCGACTCTATTGTATTTCTGAGGAGATCAAGGAGCTTTTAGGGCCTCTGAGCATCTGGAACTTCTCCGGTGGACAAAATTATTATGTGCAGTTATAGATGAATAGTTTCTATATGACATCAAGCAAAAACCCAGGTTCTGGCTCTTAATCACCAGATTTATGACACTGAGAGTAGGCCTCCACAGGCCTATGATGTTGAACTGGTTTGAGAAGAGGCAACAAATATTATAAATGCCTCCTACCCTGGTAATATGAAAACTGCTGCCCAGTGCAATGACAAAAATCAAAGGGACCAACAATAAAATTCCAAATGTGGATAATTTGACTCAAAACTTAATTTGCTATTTTATCATTTCTTAAATGTCAAAATGAACAAAGAAAACTCATCCAGTATACTGAAATCAGTGGCTGGAATGATGTTGAAAAGTGAGGAGTGATTACCTGAGTAATCTAAATGCAGGTGACCCTTTGTCACCAGGACCTCTCGATCCTAAAGTCAAGTATTCCCACCTGACCAAATATGTATAAATACTATCCTGATATTTGCTGTGGCTATTAATGGTTTCCATTAATGGCAAAATGCCACTGGGATGAATATTATTTTTTCCTGGCAAGCTGCTAATCTTTTCTATTGATAAACCAAAAGAAATGTCCACACATACAAAAAACCAGCTGACCATGAAATTTTTGTTCCTCAAAAACCATTCCTATTTTGACTCTTGGTGACCTTTTCTCAAGCTCTAACCCCCCAAAAATGTAAACTTTACAAAGTATCTCATGCTCTAATAGACGAGCTTAACCTTGCTTTTACAGAAGTTTATCGTTTTTTATATCCCATACACATTTTAACTTTAAAGCTTTGGTCTCCCAGTAGTAGTTCCTCTCTAAAGCTCAGCTCTCAGTATCTTGTCCATCCCATTTAACACCTGCCCTCAAAAGTGTTTGATAACATGGCAATTACTTCTAGGTTTTGGAGTCTATATTGATTTATTTATTGGTCAAAAAATCTTACCAGAAAGAGAAATTTAGTCATTGGCTTGGAGGCCTTTTTCACTGATTAAGTCAGTAGATAAAAATGCAGAGTAGTCATAAGTTACATGTAGGTCTCTGCACATAAGACTTAAGAAACAGAGCATGATGTTAATTTGCATTACATATGAGCTGACACTTTTACACTGCCACATAAACCTGTGATGATTACCGCATTGCCTTATTTGGTCTGAAATACCCCTTAGTTCCTTCAGTCTTAGGCCATAAACATATAAATCACCACTCAGAACTGGTGTTGCTTGCCTTTAGGCCTCTTTCAGATCATCTTGATATGTTACCAAAACTTCTGAGACTTTTCCTGTTGCTCACAAACAGAGCACTTCACTGTAATGTGTATGCGTTAAGACCAAGGAAGTTCACGTGCACATAACAGTGGTAGGAGAAACACACAGGGGCTGATGATGGTCAGATGTGATGAAACTACTGTTGAACTGGCATTACAGTGCTACTGTTCGTGCATAAAGAGACAGCTTCAGAAATTTTTGTGACTTCTCTTTCAGGTGTAATTTGCCTACACACAATGTTTTCCAGTATCTTTGATGGCGGTGTCAGGTGTCCTAGATTCAACCTTTCCTCGGATAGCATTCAACTGAATGACAGAATCTTATTGGATATTTTAATAAATTAGTTTGTAAAGATGTATTTTCGTGATATGTGATTGGCTGGCCTGCTGACAGATATAATGCATCACATGACACTTCTTTGTCAAAGGCTGAATATGATAGACCAATGCCCACCACACTAACTGCATATGGTGCCTCTGTGCATACCCTTGCATCTGTGAGTGTGTAATAAAAGTTTATGTTCACTCTCTTAGGTTCAGATACTACTCATAAATGTTGATGATCTCCTGCTTGAAACAGGTAACAAATTATTTAGCACGGCCTTTTTCTGTTACTTATGGTTCACTTACCTTTCAAGGTTCATGTGTTATTGCTTTGTCATTCTGCTAGTCAGGTGTTCCGAAACGGGAAAAACTGGCTTCATACCTGTTCTCTATGGTTCTCTGATGTATGATCACACTCATCATTAAGGAATAAAACAAAGGCAGCCTCATTAGTACATGCTGTCTGCTGCAGCTCAGAAAACAGAGTCCAGTCTTCTACTTATCAGAAGGTTGGTGTTTAATCCCAGGCTCCTTCAGTCTATGTATCTAAGTGTCCTTGAGAGGGATACTGAACACCAAATTGCTCCTGATGGCTGTTGCATTGTAGTGTGAATGTGTGTGTATGAGTTCCTGATGAGCAAGTCAGCATTTATAGAGAAGCCACTTGATGTTAGTGTGTGAATGGGTGAAAACTGACCTTGTGTGGTAAAGCACTTTCAGTAATTGAATGGCTAGAAAATCACTATATAAATGCAGTGCATTTACCCAGTGCAGTCCATATGGTCAAATCTAACGTTATCAGTGTTGAAAAATTTGCCAACAAGAGTAACCTAATTCTATCCTACAAAACTAAAAATTATGTTGGAATATTGAAGCTTTCATAGATTGAAAGGGAACAGCTTGTCAAAAAGTAGCCCAAAATTCTAATTACTGGCCCATTCCAGCTTTTACCTGACTAAAACTGAACACCATATAGAACTGCTTTGTAGAGCTGTACTGAAAAATTTGAAGCTTTGATCTAAACATTGACTGTAAAACTTTATATGTATAGAATTTTGCGTGAATTGCTGAGTTTGAGCGTTGTGTGTGTTGCATGAGCAGAACAGAGGGACAGAAATCAGCGGACAGCTCAGATGATGATGGCACTTTTTCAGAAGAACTACGCACCCACCTAGTCACGCTGGATTCTGCTCTGATCTTAAACATTTACCAGTGGAAGGAGGGCTCAGAGTATATTTTTTGAACTTTTGGATTAAAAGGTGGATTTATCGTCACTTCAACCTGTTGTCAAGGCAGGCTGCAGAGAGCCAAGCTGTACTGTAATAAGTATTTCTTTGTTTACTGCATACTGGAAGGAAGTGGACTCTGCTTCTTGAACTTACAGACGGGAGATAGAAGGAACAGGAACAGACTGGGAAAGCTAAGTTCAGTCAGAGGCTGAACTGAAAACACTGATAGAAACACACACACACTCAGTGCTAGTGTTGCTTGCTTATGGCTCACAGCTAATACACTGTAGTCTAGATGTTTGGTGGAAAAAAACACAAATGATCCCATGAATCAAAAAAGTATGACAAAAGACAATTGAAGCTTTATTCCACTGTAAAAAAAAATTACAATCTATAAAACCCTACTGGTTTTCAACTCTGTGTACTTGTAAAAATGAAAAGATACAAGTTGGTTTAAATTCAATAGAATCAAAAGGCAAAGAAACATTAACTCTGACATGTCCATGATACAAAACTGCATTACATGACAAGATGACACTTTTCAACTGCTCTCTTGTGCACACACAGCTGAATTACAAAGAAAAACACTCATCAAATTATCATTATGTCTGAGAAAAAACAAACAAACATATAATCTCTTTCACACTTTCAATGACATGTCATCAGCCCACTAGCCATCCTGTGGTGCGAGCTGAGAGGCATCAGAGCTCCACAATCTTTACATCATTTTAACTGTAGCACCACCTGCAAGACACAAGTACAGAAATATACATACGTAATCAGCACATTTACATAATTAACATCTCATCTGACTGATTAAGAGCAGATTTAATACTCACATAACTTCATTGGAACAAATGGATGTCAAGGGTAAATATTTGCAGATGGTTTGAAGTTTAGTAAAGAACCTGTGTTGTGAAGACCTGTATCATCATCTTTGGATGGAACGACTCACAACCAACATTAAATGACCTATATGTGTTTGTTGTACTGTTCCTATTTAAATTTGGCCAATTCAATAATTTTACATTAACAACAAATTAAAATGACTTGTAATGTTTAAGGTGTCACATGTCGCATGGGATCTTTTTTGTGAAGGTGTCACAAGTGGTGATGACCTCATCAGCTGTGCGAGTCCCTGCTGCTCTATTGTTTTTATTGCCTTTAACGTCTTTGTTTTGGTTTTATGCCCCTCAGCAACAGCAGCAGGCATCTGTTTTGTGTACCCTAACCCACTGTACACTGCCTGCCCAGCACACACGTCAAACATTCAGCAGCTGAAGAACCAGATAATTTTCTCTGAGGTTGGCAGAAAACAATAACTAAGATTAAACAGTGAGAATATTAGACCATCATTCATCACAGAGACAAAAACACAACTCCAATCACTACTTTTGCTATGTATCTGTTGGACGTGTAAGTAAGGAACTATTTGCTGATAAATTGACAAGAGCAACATTTTGTGGTGGTTATGTTAGATGTCTTGTTTCTGTAGTTCTCCACTTATTGTGGAATGTATGTATTGTCAGTAAATTACATAAAAGACAAAAACCAACATGTTTTAGTTTGCCTCGGAATATTCAGTGACTTCCATACATCGCCTTTTGCTCATAAGTCTAAGCCTACATGTCTCAATTAAAGTCACAAATCTCTTTAAACAGCTGAAATACATATTTTTTATTTTGTTAGTTGTAGTTTGCTAGGAGCCGGACGCTGCACTGTTTTATTTGCTCTTTTCTTTTTTTAAACACAAAAAAAGTGGACATGAAGCCTGCGAGATCACATGTTTTAATTCTGTGTGCCTTCCATGTGCAGTGGAGAGATCGAGCTTGACACTGTATCAATGGCACCACCCAGTGTTTAGGTGGTGCCACTATGGCATGAATGTGGAACATTTAGATGGTGGCAATGAATAACTGACTTCATAACTTATTAATTGTTGAAATTTGCCAGTGTCTTGGTCTGAGTCAACCTTTACCCTCACATCTTACCCAGAGTTTCTCATTTTATTTGTCAATTATTGGAAAATCAAAATATCACAAAAGGATTAAGGAAGGATTGCTTTGTTATGGAAATATGTTCTTAGAGAAGTGTATGTTTCAACTTTTGTCTTTGCTTAAGAAGGAAAAAAAATGTTTGTATTTGACAATATTATCAAATCGCAAAACCTGTTGAATCACAATAAATCAGAATTGCAATACAAATAGAATCAGCATTACTGGCATGGTTTAATATTGTGATAGAACTGAATTTGGACAAAAGCATATTTTCTCAGTCCTCGTGGACACCACAGGCACATACGCACTGCTAATGCAGTCAGCTTGTCCAAGTCACCACCCAGCAATACATTTTCATACACGCACAAACACACCGGTGATAAGTGTGTGTCTACCTTATTAGCAGCTTCTAGTGAACTGATGAGTGTGTTCAACTCCTCTCTGTTCATCTCCATGGTGACAGAGCGAAGGGCTTGATTTTCTTTCACATCCAGACTGAGACTGAGCAGAGGAGTGTTAAGAGACGAGATCTTATCACTGGACAGAGCTAACTGGAGAGAGAGGAAGGGAGACAGGAACAGGAAATGGACACTGTGAAATTTAGACATAGAAACACTACAGGAGCTGCCTGCAGAGCTGGTATTTCACAATACTGAGGCAATAAACCCTGAACTTTAGGATGACCTTTCTTCTCCAGGCAGTTGTCATGATGAGCTGTAACTTACTGTCAGCTGAATGATGAAGGCAGGTATTTGTCCAGTCATTCACAGCACAATGTCTATTTTAATTGAATATCTAATATAAATCTAAAAAAATATAATATGATAGTGAAATTAAAGTCAACAGTTAAGGCTCAAAACAAAAAAAGTTTACAGTGACCCACTGAGCTCACATTTAGTGTTTTTCTGTTAAATAATGGACTTTGGAAAAATGATATGTGATAGTCTAACAGGCAGTTTTCTCCTCTGAGCGTTAGTGTGATGAACTGTCGACATATTTCAAGCAGGCGATAACACTGAATTTTTTTTTTTTTTTTAATTACACTTGTACAGTATGTTCAACTCCTTTGGGTGAAGTCTTACATTTTGCGAGCTGTAGGATGGCCAGACGTAAAAAAAAACATTTATACATTTAGACAGTTAGCATATTTTCATATAATGTTTTCTCACCAGAAGGTTAAAAACTGGGCGTTGCAATGGAAGTAAGTGTTCAGATGTTTTTGCGTCTTTTCATCAACACTAAACCATAATGCAAACCCATTTGTGGTATTTTGTTTTTAAAAAATGAAAAAAAAAGTGATAAACACCAATTAATCACTAAAGAATAAAGCATTAAGTCACCTTAAGCTGCCAGTCAAAGTCCTGCAGAGAAGCAGAGGAGATGGAGTTGGTTCTGTCCAGCAGAGCGCGCCTGATCTCCTCTCGTCTGGCTCTCAGCACACTCAGCACAGCTTCTGCATGGCTGCTCTCCACATCTGACAGCCCGGCTAGCACCTGCACACAGACAGCATGAGGAGACCCGGGGATCTGACCTGAGGGCAGCCACTCGCTGCTGCTCACCAACATAGGAGCCACACATCCAGCTGTTTCACAGCTACTGCTAAATGTGAAAAAATCTGTTTCCTCCACACAGAATATGTGCTGTATAGTACATATTATACAGTATTTTAATCCTAATGTAATGATAAAGTAAAAGTCTGGACACAAGACACAATAACCTGGTTAGAATGTTGAATGTGATAATCTGACATAAATATAATAATTAGAAGTAAATCTCTTTCTGTTGTTATTCCACATGGAGACTCTAATCTAAGTTAAAACAGTTCATCCTGCTCTGTTGATGCTGTCTTACCGCTTCATCAGAGCTGTTGTTCCCCACAGCGAGGCGGAAGAGGGCTGACAGAGAGTTCAGGAGCTCAAGCCACTCTTCAAGGCTCCAAGTGGCCCCATAATCCCCCCTGCAAGGAGGCTCCCGGCCACACAGTCCATCCACCACCTTGTGACACAGCTAGACACACCAGACAGTACAGTGAGAATCAGAGTCTGGCCTTTGGTATTTAAAAAAAAAGTCAGAAAAAATTATAAGAAAAATCTTTTAAAAGGTAAAGCCTTAGGTCAGTTCGTTGATTTCTTTTTCACAGAAGCTCATTTTGATTTTCTGGCCTATAAATTAGGGCCACATCTGTCCCACTTGCAGTGACACAGCTGTGACGTGAAATGGCACAATTTGAGTTTAACTGGATATTTCCCAGCATGCATTCAATGTGAGGCTTGGTACACCACTGGACAAACCACTACTTTGTCACAATATACTGCAAAACACTAACTCAACACGAACACTTACTTACTGTCAACGACACGTATGCTCAACAGTTTAGACAACACCAACCCTGATGGCTTCAGAGTGAACCAAAGAATTGGCAGACTGCACACAGAGAGAGTGTTTTGTACATTTTTGTGTGAGGTCAGAGGTCAGTAGCTGACCGATAAAGCTCCTGCTGCTACTCTGTGTCACGTCTTCTAGTTTTTATAAGCAGACCACTAACAGATCTTTAAATCATATCTTTATCATGGAATGTAAACGTGCATATTACATCTAGTGATAATATAAAGTATTAAATGAAATATGATGGAAAAAAGCATTAATAATGTGTTGCAGTTGAGTGAAAATTCATTTTTTATTCAAATGTGAAAGCTGATAACCAGAAAATAGTGTTCTTAGCAACGAATGCCGCTGAACGGCAACCTGAAAATTGTCCGCTAACGTTGTGTCGGAAATACTCCATAAAGCTCACGATAAACTGATCACCACCGCCTGTAAGATGAGTAAGAACAAACTTTATGAATATACTTCTGCAGAAATGCAACGCTCGGTACTCACTTTCAGACAATCTGGGGCTGACACTTTGCTCAGTAACACCACCATGTTTTCATTCAGTTCCGCCTGCCGATCAGCTGATGAGGGTCACATGGTAAAAGATGCCGCGTTCAAATTACTTGGAAAAAAGAACTTCATCATCATGTTCATCGCCTTCTTATCATACACATACTACTGTAATTGATGCGTTGTAGATATTTTCTGTCTATTGTTTTAGATATGTGTTTTTCGTGAAACGACTGTTAAAACTGTCGCCCCAACTATTAATTGTGGAGATTGAAATAAAAAAAACGACGAACTTCAGTTCAAGATCTACCTTTTTAAGTCTGACCTTGATTGTTCGCAAGGTGGCTGCAGGCAGAATGAACCTATTGTAAATATCTGAAATGTTACTTATTAAAATATTTATAATCGACAACATATACGCCGAATACAATACAAAGATCGAAAGATCCCTACATTTATTGACTTTCATTAAACTATGCTTGTATGATTGCGCATATGATGAATACTTTTAATTCAACAATTTGTCACTGGATTTCTTTTGGAAATCTCTCCATGGGAAAACGGAAGGTATCACAGTCGGAGGTTTGCGACTAGTATTTCACATCCTGTTGTGTGTTGCAGGGTGGTGCTTTGGGAGGAACTCTGTAGAAACCGTGATGTGAAGCGGCACAGTTAGCTGCTGTCGCTACAGCAGCATATGGAAATAAACTGCAGGGTAAGTGCTGTCTGTCACTGTCTCTGCTCTGGGTTAAAGCACGTGTGAATTCAGGCTGGAGAATTGATCATTCATTACAGTAACGATAATTAATGCAGGGACGAACAACAATGTACTGTAGGCCCAACAGTATGGTGTCAACTGGCGCTACACTGCTGCGCGACAGTTCAGACAGTTCAGCCTGCTCAACAGAAAGAGGCGCTTTCGCTTTTTCTGTTGAGATGTCGAGAGCACATCGTGCGCGATACAACTGTGCGTAAAAGCCAACGTCTCTGCGTGCGTCCATTGCTAAACATTCTTTGTTTGTCTCGATAATTGTCATGTTCGAATTGCCGTATAAAGTCTTAAATTACTCTTTTAGTCCGAAAACCTATTTAGAGAGGCTAAGTTGAATAAACGGTCGTGGTACACGAGATTGAAGTGCTGTCTCTGTCACAGTCACAGTCACAGTCTGTGTCTCCGCTGTGAGAGTTAAATGCATCAGATTAGTGTTTTGGATTCTGCTGCTGGTGTTTAAAGACAAACATGTGAAGAAAGGGTGGATTGATATTGCTGTGTGATGGTAAACTCAGCCTGAGCTGTAAGAGTTTCTGATGAGGTTTGAACTGATGTCGGAAGAGCAGTCGGTATGAGCGTGTGTCATGTCACCACTGCCATGCCAACATTTCAATTTTCAACCTTGTGTTTACACATTAGTCAACCCTTTGCTCATCATAGACGGCGCAGTCTGTGCTGCTGTTGATTTTTTACAATTTTTAAAATTTTTAAAAATTTTAAATTTTTTTGTGTGTGTCTCATACTGCGATGTTTTTTTTAAAATGTTACCTGTCCTACCTGATATAAACGGAATGGATATGATATTTTTGGGCTAACAGTTTCAACAAAAATGAACCTATCTATAACGGTTAAAGACCGAAAGGGAAAAAAACTTACACGGAAGTTTGCCAAAATGAAACAAAAAATGAGCTTTGAGTTTTGAGTTGATAAAAAACAAGCAAAGGGAAGTTAAAGGGAAATCCCAGAAATAAGAAGTAAAATACAAAAACGGAACTTAACAGCGAACCGGGATAACGCAAGGATGACAGACACGAGCGGGACGCTGACCCGAACAGACAAATGACGGAGGAAAGCACCTGGACACTGGGAACTAATTAACTCATCAAACACCAATGACTCTGTAAACAGTTGGAATATTAAACAAAGACAGGAAGCGAGGAGAAGCGAGAGAAAGACTGTCTGCATAAGAGGAAATATCTGAACTAAAATCTCAGACTGCGCCACGTCTCAGTCTTTATGAAGGTAGGATTTCCTGAAAGATTTCCGTTTTACACCGTGTCAGTTTTAATGAAGTGAGTCTAATCCTAACTATATGGCAGCTATGTGTAAATAACCTGATAATTACACAGGAGCTTTTCATTTCATACATGTCTGTTTGTCATTACTGAGCACGTCAGTGTGGTGGATCCAGGGTATTGCATGAAACAGAGGACCAACAAGCAGATCTGCATGGTGACATTAACGTGACCAGTTGATATGGCATACAAATCCACTTATGACTCTTAAAGTTCACACCTTGAAGGGGCAGAATCTCAACAATCATCCAAAATCTGAAATGGCACACTAAATACTGCATGGAGGCCACACCTATCATGTATTTGCTCACTCTCCAGATGCCTTTTAGCAATCTTGATTAAATCACTGGAGATCTCGTGCACTCTCTCCTACACATACACATTTATGTGCAGTTTGGTGATTAGTTTCCCCTCCTTGTTTAAATAGAATTAAGCTAAACTAAAGTGACTTTGCTTGCCTTTGAGGAGCGTGAAACCCTCCTGCTGCCAAGTGCAAAAAGGCTTTTACACACAAAATAGCTGCTTGTGGCTTCTTTCCTTTTTACAGTTTTGCTTGTTCTTTGTCCTCTGTTCTCACCAATTGAACCAGTAAGTTATACCAAGGCTAAACATTTGTGCTTGTGACATTTCTGCTCAAGTACTTTTGTATTTTTGGACTTATTCTGATATTCAGTTTTGGGTGAAACTCCTGAGGCCAGGTTCATATCATGTGGTACTGAATGTTTAAGTTTGAAAGATTCAAATGATCTTGACAGTTTAAAATGGTTCTTTGACTGCAGTTAGTTGTGTGATAGTTAAAAAAAAAATGACATATACCACTATATGTCATTTAAATTTGATCTGGCAGAATGACAGACTTTGGCTGACCTGACTGTTGCTGTTTTAGGTACATAAATGTTATGAAGTTCCTGGTCAGATCATCATCAGAGTTTCCCAGATGTTATCACTGCCTTGATGTTGATGTTAACCATATTCACATGCCAGAAAATGGTTGTTACTGTAACTCTAATAAATCAAGATTACAGCAGTATTTCCAAAAATTTATTTTTAAAACAGATGATTATTATTTAGACAACAGTGTTCTTCCAACTTTTTTTGTCTATAGGTTAAACAAGAACTCTAAGTTCATACCAGTCCTTATGAGCCAACATCCATATTGGATTTTATTAATGTCTTGTGCCTGAATGACAGCAAAATTCCTGCAAGCACGTTCCAATGCTCGATAGAAAGACTAAAACCAGAGAAGTGGAGGCTGTTTGCAGCAGATTGAATATATGGCATTCTGTGCAAGTACAATATTGATTCTAATTGCAGCTTCAGTGAAGGGTATTGAAAGTTAAATAAACAAAGGATCATATAGCTCAAAGGAATGAGACATCATTAAGACAGTGTCTCTCAAATTGGAGTCTAGGGACCTGCAGGAAAATCCTTTGGGGAGCTGCAGGAGTTTCCAGTTACAATATGTGTTAACTCGCTGCAACATTATTCACTCAAAATTAATCTAGTTATAAAATATGTAACAGTTTTTAATACGTAGCTTCCAAATATGTCAACACAAATGGAGTAAAATAATCACAAGTATATATTTATGTAATATATTTCTCTTATAATAATTTTTTTTGTGTGTATTTGTTTCCTTTGAATGAACCCTTTCCCAGCGGGTCCTCTTTCTGTTTCTACAGCAGCCCAGACTAGAAAAAAAACACTGACCCTAAAGAGGACCTTTTTAATTTTTTTTGCAACCTTTTGGTGGCCACCCAAGGCTCTTTTATGCTCCCCTTGAAATAAGAATGGGAGGAGAGGGATATTCAGTCAGTTGTAAGCTTATATCTGACTGATTAAGTACAAACAGAGCAACACATCAGCTCCAGGACAACAGCGGTTCAGATAGATTTGATGCAAAGAAAGATCACTAGAGCTAATGGGTTGCAAGAGCGTAAATGTTGTTAACACTTTTCAGCAGCCTGCATCACCTCATAACTATTGACAGTAAATATAAATGATGGAATACAGTTGTGATACTCTCAGCGCTGCCCATAATGTGTGGTTTACACTTCTGTTTTTATCTTTTGCTAATGTAAGCTCAGACTCCTACATGACTGAAACCACACTCTAAAAAGAAATGTTTAGACTCAACAAAAAAAATCAACGCAACAGTTTGCATTAGTCTTTTTGAGTTATGACAACTTCATTTGAAATTATGTTGAACAAACAAACTAAATTGCTCGAGGAACAACTTCTGAAAAACTTCAAAAGTGTATTGAAGTTTCTTGCAGTAGCTCAGGTTGAGAGCATTTATTATGCCAATCAGCAAATCACAGCACATTGAGATATCCTTTTCCCACAGGACTTTTGTTCCCTCCACGACGATGGTTGCCATTCAGTGGTCAGAGGCAGGGGTAGATGGCAATTTTCATCACTTGACTTTCAAGGCTGGCTTTGAACTCTTCATTGTCCTTGTAAAGCAAAAAAAAAAAAAAAAAGGGAAATTATTTTCTTTCAAATTGATCTTCAATTTGTCTGTACATATTGATATTTTTCTTGACTCTTTTCAGGTTTCATACAATAACTGGAACAGTTAAGCCACAATCATTCATTAAATTCTTCAAAGAGACCTTTTCCTTGCCAATGCTATCAACACCTATTCATGCTGATGTGGTCAGAAGTACAACATACTTAAAAAATGTAACTGACAATGACTGCAGGGGCAAGCCTCTGCCTTTGCGTTTACATTATGCTCAAGGATTTAATCTCTCTCATAATACTGCACTACTTACCCCGAACTCCTTGAACAGGTTCTCTTCTTTCTCTCCATAGACTACAAAAGGGCAGCTGATGGCTACATCTCTGCGCACTTTGATTGTATTTGCTACATGAAAAAAAGGATGTTGGGGGTGTCAGGATATCTAAATGAGTGTAATCTATATCGGTGACTGCCCATATAGAGTGCATTTCAAAAGTAGGCAAAGTCTAAATAATTATCATACCTCAAGA
>JAQMCX010000017.1:11857878-11871134 GCA_029814765.1 Acanthurus leucopareius | reverse complement strand
AATGGACATTGAGTTTCTTCTGCCTGCGTGAGATACAAGCCCATGGTGCAAAGTGGCTCTTTGATTTGCATTTTTTTTTGAAGTTTATAAGTTTTGACAAATGGCCACTATATATATATATATATAAAGAGAAAGAGAGAGAGAGAGAGAGAGAGAGAGAGAACATAAGCACGAATATAACAGAAAACTTTTTTACCTGTGTTGTTTCTTGGTGAATACATGGCAGAGATTCCCCACCGTGGCCATGGGATTTTCTATAATGTTTAAGCAACCCTGTTTGTGTAGAGGATTCAAATTTACACAGTTTGCACTCCCAACCCATCTTTTAAAACAATATTGGTAAACTTAATAAAACACTGATCCAATTAGATTGTCCAAAATCACTTAAGCTTACATCATTACAATTACATAAGTAGAATCTCTGCAGATTTTATACAGGCAGTAAAAAATAAAAATAAATAGTTTGTTTCTACTAAGTTGATTCCTCTCACAGAAATATAAAACCACAATTTCCCCTCAGTGGACCTATACAGCCATCTGTGTGAATGAACAAAACATTTTTAATGTAGCTGACTGTCACATGGTCAGACGAGCAAAACCTGAATAATCCTTTTCCCAGCAGCTCTCTCTTGCTGAGCACATATCTCAGTGAAACAAGTGTAAATCCTTCACTTCAAATATTAGATGTAAATAAATGTTACTCATCATGAAATGTTGTTTTTATCGAGTTTGTTCAGCCTACTAACACACCGTCTTACTCAGAACTTGACCAGGCATGTTATGTGAGTTGGAGAGGGAACTTAAAATTGTAAAGTCAGTGTTAAGAAAAATGAAGTTATCAAGCCAAGTTTATGAACTTATGGCAACTTGAATTTTGTTTTAAACCCATCAACAATGAAATCTGAGTTTAAATTGCCTGTATAATTAAGTTGATGTGATTACCAACATTATTATTTGATCACAACTTATAAAAATAAAGTTAGCAACATGGCACACAGTGACTTCCAGTTCACAATCCTTACAGTATGCTGCTCATCAGTCAGTAAAATCTGGGCAATATTGAAAAGTAAGTAATTACTTTCTGTCTTTGACATGTGATTTTAGGTTTCTGGATTAAATTTTCAAACTTATGACCCATGAAGCTCATGTGACACCAACTGTTAATGCAAGGCAGGTGCAGGCATGAATTCTAAGCTGTCAACCACACAAGTATGTGTGCTGCTGATATTGTTTGGAGATAAAGCAGAGATTTACATACCTCAGTGTGGCTTTTCAGACAGTTAAAAAGAAGAAGTGTTTGTATGCTGTGTGCCTGTATCCCACATTTACTGTGATTAGAATGATGAAGAAAATACATGTACCGTAGCTTCAGTTGTTATCTCCTATCAGTAGAAGTCATTGTCTAACTTATGTAATGAGAATAATGGTCAAGCGTGAGATGGCTCAATGCTAATGCTTAAGGAGCGGGGCTTTGGGATTTAACTTGAGAAAAAATAGACCAAAAAAACACAAAATAATACTTCTTTATACTTGAATCTTGAATCTCACTGAACAAAGGTTTTTAATACTGCAGATGTTGGCATTGAGTGTATTTTTGTGATTCCAAACAATATTATGGATCACTTTCCATAGTTAGCTTATTCCTTAGATTAGTGTTAAAAATAGGAACTGAGAAGAAAAATCTTCTGCTACCTTCAATTTGTCTTTGTTGACCATGCTAACTTGTACACACAGTTACTATACCTGATCCTGTGGATGCTAATCTACAGTGTGAACATGGAACTCAGACTCCATATTAGTATTGAAATACTAAGTGTACTTGGGGTCCTGCTGCTGTTTGTGTGTCGGTGGAGTATGTGTCAGTTAGGACGTACATATTTTAAGTATCTGCTACCACATGTAAGCAAATGCTGGGACAGAAAGAAGAGCAGAAAGGCACCGAACATCATGTCGTGGTTTTGGCTATGGTTTCCCTTTTCCACTAATACAAGTGTTCGTTCATCTGATCGGTTGTAGTTTGCCTGTGATAGAAAGGTGTTTTATTCAACAACTTGCCAAATGTTTTTTGAAAGTGCCTGCCTTTTTGCAATCACTTTCCTTGGGCAACTTTCCAAATGGTTGTGTGTAATGAGCCATCTGGCACATTAGGTTAATGTGCCCAAATGCTAAAAAGAAATTAATTAATGCGTCTCCAAAATGTTTTGGGGGTTTGAACTATCTTGGTTTTGTAGTTTAGGACCCATTAGAACTGATGGAGCTGATTGAGTTCCATATACATGAAACTCAACATTAACAATGTGAGGAAGTTTCTTTTTTCCATCAGAAACAACACAGAGCAAAGTGTGATTTTGTAAATGCAGTTTCGTTAAATTAGCCAGCATGCAGTGTAGCTGCTTTTGTCGGTGTGTAATGTTAGACTGATCATTAGAATGAAGCATTGCTAGGTCAGATGTCTCTCTGTCAGGCTAGCTGCTGTAGACAATCAATCACATGTCCTCTTGTTACACTTCCTACTTCCTCTGCCTGAAGGCCGGAGCAAATTGATATCAGCATGTGTAAAACTGTGTCAAAAAAAGTCCCTTTCAGAATAACCAGAGGTTACACACAAGAGGCAGAAGGCCTGCTGTGTTATGTGCTTAAATATCTGTCTCTAGCTGTTTCCTATTGTATGGACATAGTTTCTCTGTGGTTTATGTTGTAAAGAAAGCAGGATTAGAGTGACCTGGAAAATCTGTTGGTTGTTCTAAAGACATGACTTGAAACCAGTAGCAAAATGAATCTATTGGGAGCATTTCACAGTTTATTTTACATTCATAGTGTTGGGTCACCACAGGACTAGGAATCAAACCTAAGCCATTAAGAACTGGTTCCAAGTTGTATTCCTTCTAAAGTTATTAATCAATTTAATTATTACCATACATCTAAGCTGCTGGGTGCTTGCATTAAGAAGGAGTCATTGCAGAAACAGAGCAAACAGACTAAAGAGTGGCTTCATTTGTACAAAGCTAACACCGGTGCTTGTTGTAATGACTGTAAAATGATCATCTCAAGCAAGGGTAGAACCATCAGGAATGTGCTGAAACATTTTTTTACACAACATGGGCTTAAATTCCAGGAATGTCATGTGTTTGATACTCTATGCATGAGTGCCACTGCCTTCCAACTAAACAACACGTGCCTTACTAACAGTACATATCTCGTGTTATGATGACACCGGTGTTTAAACAGGCTTGGCAGTTTTGTTCTGTGACTAAGAAAACCTGGATTTAAAAAATTCTGTCCTGAACTCTCTTATTCAGTCAATTTTCATGACAGACTTTTGCTAAATGTAGCTTTCAGGCTACAGCCAGCTTGACTAACTGATGAGGAATCCATTAAGAAATGATTAAGTGTAAAACTGATAATCAGATCAACAATGGTATTATTCAATAAAATCTTTTCAGTTCCCTTCCTAGTTCACCACAACAATGATTTTGCACCAATGCACTATTGGCCCCGGATTACAACTCCAATATTATTTTTTTTTTTACATTTTTGCATAGCAGCTTTTTCATGTCTTAGGATAGAGAAGTATCACAGCTACAGCAAATAAATGTGATGGGTTCTGTGGTCTAAAACATGTGACTAAGGTGAGTGTTAGAAAGATGTAGACACTACATGAAAAATGCTGCACCCCATTCAATGTATCAAGACCTCTGTGTTGGCATAGTAAGGTACCAACAAGGGCTGCCATGATATCAGAATTTCAGTGTAGGTTACTGTGGCTTAAGAATTCATAGTAGAGCTATATTTGCATTATCTATAGAAAATTTGAGAAAAATAGTGCTGTCAGTCAAATTTCTTTCTTTCAAACTTTGTTTTGGTGTGCTTTGTCTCTTTTTTGGCAAATGAATGACACTCATACTGCTAGTGTAGGGGGATAGAGATTAAGACTGTTTCCATAACTGAATAAAAAGGAACAATTATACTCAATTAATTTTCCATTTTTTGTCAGATGGTGAATGAGGTTAAGATGCATTACTGACAATTAATTTAAAAATAATGAATGGGGGAGGAATGGAATAGTATGAGAAGCACCAATTACAATACTGTAAATGTTTTATCGCCACAATATCAGTATTTCATTTTTAAAATATTAAAAACCGTTATTGTCATTACTGGTTACATGAACAACCCTAGTGCCCAAGCAGATACTCTGGCAAGACATGCAAGGACATCTGGCTGAAACCTTGAACCTGGCACAGGTTTGTCATCTAAAAAGCCATTCAGTTATGGATCTTTCAGAGTATTTTTATTGTTGCCCTTGTATGCGGGGCAACATGCAATTGCTAGCCCCACGTTTATATATAAATACATATAAACACATTTGTAGAATATGACAGAAATGGAATGTAATCATAATTATGTCCTCAACTTCACTGCTCAATGCCACAAAATCCTACAGACTGGACCTTTAAATGCAGTGTCGGTCAATCTACTTAGAAAGGGAAGGAAACTAAGCCACCAGTTACTCTACATTAAACTCAGCTTCAAAACACTTAAATGTAATTCAAATATTCTACCATGGTCTGAGTAGATATTTGATCATGATTGGCTGTAAGATGTCCATTATTTCCAGAGAATGGACACCTACTGTGTGGGTGTTGTAAAACTGTCTAGTCACCATACCAAACCATAGTGCATTTCACTGAAGCGGTCATAACTGGCCTTTGAATTAGTTTTAAATAAGTTTTTTAAATAAGTTAATTAGTTTTGAATAAATAAATCATGATGTTACTTACTTTTCGATTATTCACATGGACCGTCTGTTGCCTTCATAGCAAAGAACTCTGACACTCAGAGGTCGCTTGATGGTCAGCTGGAGCATCAACAGGCAAAGTCACAGTCGGAAATTTAGGCTTTGATAGCAGACTTTTCCCCCTTTTCCAGGTTTTCCCAGGGCATTTGGCTCTAGCCATCCATGGATGATGGAGGTGTCAAACAAAATTCTTAAAGCCCCACTGCATCTAAATCACAGAGTTTGAGGAGTTATCTAGTTTGTTAAATATCATGGCAATAGAACATGGGCAAAGCTAGTGGACTTCTTCTCAGTGTCCCAAAACCCAACGATACATCAATACCTTGTGTTAACCACAGAATCAGGAGACCAGGCTGATTCTTAGCTGTTTCCCAGAAAAGACAGTAATGCAGGTTTGAGCTTGTGTCAATGCTTGGTTTACTGGAAGTGTCTCAGGTCCCTTGAATGACATTCAAGGCATTTTTATCAGGTGAGCACTCGTTCTGCAGCTGTGCCGTCTTGTTTTGCAGCATGTCTTAGAAAAAGATAGGGTCTTGACAGATGAGCTGTCCTGTATATCAGCCGAAGAGCCTACCTGATTATTCACTCACTAATTTTATGATTTAGATTGCAAACTCTTTCATTGTTTCCTTTCAAAGAGAATGGAAAAAAATGAATATCTTTGTCACAAAAGTAGATCTTTAAAAATTGTGCAGTATTAAAATCAATACCAATAAATCCTAAAATACTAATATTTTTTTATAAATATGAGAATCAGTTCCATTTGCATAGTACCTCCCATTTCTTTTTTAATTTTTTTTTTGTAATTGTTGTTGTGTGTCATGTGAAAACCGGAAGCACGGTTTTGGTTGTGACCTTTTGCAATGACAAGAAAAACAAAGAATGGCACTGAATGTTATGCTTCACTAAGGTTTTTTGGTAGAAAAAAACAATGACAAAACAAAGTAAATATTCTGCAATTCATCATTTGTTCCACTTTCTCTGTGCATATGCTGTTTTTGTTGCTGAAGGCTCTTTTTACCTGATAGAGAAGACAAGGGAGTGAGATTCAGGCAGAAGAAGCCATGGCCAGATGACCAAAAAAAAAAAAGGCAAAAAAAAGCAGCACAATGAGGACCTAATTTTTTCTCTCTCCATAAGGAGTTGAAAACACAGACCTACCTATGTGCATTTAACCCATGTTGGGCACATTCATATGAGTCAGTCCTCACTTTCTTTGTCAATAGTCCAACTGAAAATAAAGTCACTGCTGTAACTCAACTTATACTGTTGCTGTACAGCAACACCTTTGGCAACTAGTACCAGAGCTTGTGTATTCAGGGTATGACTCATGAACAGAGTAAGCATTAGTTGAATGCACAGCATTAGGTCCAGGTTACAAACTTCTCCTACATAAAATGGCTCTTTCCTCACCGTCCTGCATTTGAGAAACTATGATAATCTGGTAATGGGTCACCTCCGCCTCCAGGCGCTGTCTGCAGCCCTCCCCCCTCCTCTGGGTGGATCAGGTCTCACTGGTGAACTTGTTGCACAGAGACACCTGTGTTGTTATTGAGCAAGTCTATCATATGATTAATCCAGGGATGTGTGTTTTCATTTTAGGACTTTGTTTTATTGCTCTGGTGGCCAGCCAGTTTTAATGAGAGCTCAAAATCCCAAAGCACCTACAACTTACCCTCATCTCCAAAATATCTCTCTCTCATATTGCTTATATTTCTTCATTCTGTGTCTGTTTCTATTCCTTACTGTTCCCAGACATACATACATGCACGCAAAAACAGAGGGACACTTTTTGCCGTCAGATTTACACTTTTTCAGACACCTCTGTTGTTATCCCCAAACTGTGTTTTGCCATTGATCTTTACATAATGTTGTAGTGTCTTTGTAATGTAATGCAAAGTGTATGTTTTTGTTTCGTATTTGTTGTTACTGTCTTGTCAGTCAATATTCACCTGGTGTCCTGCTTATCACCAATAGAAAAAAAGGTTGAAAAGACCTTAGAAAGAGGACAGCAACATTGTAGGTATTTCTTGGACCTTCATGAAGAGATAAGATTATTTTTCTAAGAAGTAGTCAGTACTGTCACTTAACTGATAAAGAGTAATTATAGATTCTTAAGACATAAAGCAGTAATAGGGCTTGAAAAGTTAATGATCAGCCAATGACTGATTTTCCTCTGTGACAGAGACCTCTATTGCCCCAAATACTTTTTAGAACATCAACTGTGGAGTAAACTGCCACTGAAAAAGTCCCCAACTCATGCACTTTTTATATGTTTGCCTCTTAATAATATTTAACAACTAAAGTACTGAGAAAGCACTGAGAGACAGACCAACTCATTGTTGGTTTGGGTTGTTTTGTGAGATTTCTTGGCATTTAGCAACATATAGAAAAAAGCCAGACTAGTCCTGTAAACAAGCAGACCCCCCTGCCCCCCCAAGATAAAATGATTTTGTGTTTTTCTCTTTGTAGGATGAGAGTGTGAGTTGTCACAGCCCAGCTAGAGCCTGCCACAGAGATGGAGCGGCTCCACTGGGTGCAGCACCGCTGTCGGCAGCTCCTGCAGGGAAACTCGGGGCAAGGCTGGTACTCTGCCCCTGATGGTCTGCCCAACAAAAACTTTCTAGATGCCCCCCGTTCGCCACAGCGGGTCAGTGGGAAGCGGAGGACGGTGTTTGCCCGCCATGGGCCACACCAGCAGGAGTATGAAGCTGTTTCCACAAGCTATAAGGGCAATGCCATCCGCACCACCAAATACAGCTTGTTGACATTCATCCCCATGAACCTGTTCCAGCAGTTCCACAGGTCAGATTTTACTTCAAAGGAAATGTATGAATTAATGAATTTTTTTCACAAGTATGATTTGCTAATGACAACTTGTCTTTTTATGTGAGAATCAGTGCTATGGAATGTAATTGCACATTAAGCATGAGTTTGCTTTACATTTGTCTGCATTTCAAGATCCACCAAATGTAGCTTCTTTGCAGATTTAAAAAGCCATGTATTATTTGAGTTATTCAATGTCAAATTGCATATTTGATAGCTTTGTCTCTAAAATAGGGAGAAACTGATGATGATACTATAGAGATCTTGCATAGACTTTGTCACTTGGATAGAAAGTGCAAGTTCATCAGTTTCATCAGTTCCTTAGTCTTTAGATTTCTGAACACTACACCTCATGGCCATTCATTCAATAGTTTTGGAAATGTCCAGTCTGAGCCAGAGTACTGAACCAAGCTACTGACAGGTCTGGTAGTACACAATTGGAAATGGTCTGGTAGCACTTGGTTGCACTTCCACAGCCTCTTTTTTAGTTTCTCCATTCTGATGTGTTGTTTTGGTTCTTCTTTTGTAGAGCTGCAAACCTCTACTTCCTGTTTTTGGCGTTACTAAACTGGGTGCCAGTTGTTGAAGCCTTTCAAAAGGAAATTACCATGATTCCTCTGCTCGTGGTTCTCGCTGTTATTGCCATCAAAGATGCCCTGGAAGACTACAGACGCTACTTGTTTGACAAGAAAGTCAATAACAATGTAGTGCAGGTGTTCTGTGGGTAAGTAAACTTTTATCAGAGCTAGCTCTGCTGAAAAATGCAATTTTCTGTGTTTCAGCTTGGTTTTGTTGCACTAGGGCTTTGGACTGGTGTAAAAAAATATCAAAACCATGCATTTTATTCGATTAGTCAGCCAGTTTCAGTGGATGAAATTGTATGTTCTCTCTTGAGGGAAGATGGATTTAGATCTCAGGTTGGATTGGCCAAACAAAGGCCTGCTGGCCAACTGTAGCCAGGTGCCTATTGAAATAGCCTGCAGATGTTTTTCCCAAATAAACTAGAATATGGCTTGATCATGTTTCTAATGAGTCATTTAACAGTGGAGAATGTAGACTTAGAAGACACTATGAAACTGATAAGTCCCACATGCTGGCACAGAGCACAAACAAGTTGTTAAACAACTGAAAACTAACATCTAGCCAGCTAACTCAACAACAGTAAGCATTTTTTTTTCCAAGCCACAAAATACAAAAAAAAGCTAAAATAGCTAGCAACAATGTGGCATAGTCATCACCATCTAGCATAGAGACTATACAACCAAGTGCCTTACCTGAGCTGCCGGGACAATGAGCCAAGAGCAAATGCATGGTTCAGTATCGATGTGATCAGTACGTCAGTATGTGAGAGAAAACAGCTGCTCAAAGAATTGAAGATCTGTCAGTCAATCTTCACAGCAGCAGCAAGTGCCAGTAAAAATTAGTGCTTTGCTTTTAACTTAAATGTTTATGACAAGAGCATACAGAGGCCACATAGATATTTTTTATTTAGTTATTTATTTATCTTTTGCAGGAAGCCTGTTTTACAGACCGACTGATCTATCAAGGGCAAAAACTGGGAGTGGCTTCCTGCATGTATGATGCATATAGAGTGACCTACATGTTTCAAATAGGCTAAAATTGTTGCTGTTTCTTAAGTAATTTAATCCAAATTTTGCAACATTTAGAGTCAAAAAACAAAACATTCTTGTTTTGTTGCTGTGTCACAAAGCACGTGCAACTAGCTTAGCATCTGAGTTTACAGCTGCATACAAAATTGAAATCTGCTTGCTGTGTTTAACTGGACAGAGGTTAACCTGAACCAAAGCTAAACTGGATGTTTGATTGACTTGCTTTCATTGATGGACTAGTGATTAAGATAATGTGCTTGTTAAAGAAATGGCTTTAGCTTTCTTTTTATGCAGTTCAAACATCATGTCACTCCCTGCTGAGGAAAGAATTTCTAAATGTCAAATCGTTTATTTATCTTTATTTATTTTATCTATTGCACTTATCAATGTCCTGAAAACACATTTTTATTTGTCTACCTTTTTTCAGTCTTGATAACACGGCACCTGGGTTTGAAGTATCATGTGATATTGTTCCAATGAACACAATTCTCAACTGACCTTAAACTGTAGCTCATCAAATCCCAGAGAAACATCTCTGTTTTCCCAACATGCAACACCAACAGTCTAGAGTTCTATACTGACATCCATCTGTTGTGTGGAAGTAGAAGGTAAACTATCCTAAAATTGGAAAACAAAAAAAAATCAAACTATCACAAAGTAAGATACTACGTGTAGAGACCGGAATCACAGGCCTATAGTTTCTGCCACCTAAAGATATTTTCTTCTGAGGTAGAAATTTCCATTTTCCCAGGATTTATTCGGTAATGTCCAGTCAGGCCCGTGTGTGATCCTAAATGAAATCTGAAACGGTTTGATGTGATCTCATTCTGATCCAACCTACAAGGCATCCTCTGCAAAACTGAGCCAAAAGGCTCCTGTAGTTGGGTGTGCTTTGCCTTGTAAGACAGATGGAGACCGAGGAGGAGAGAGGAGCTCAGTGTGTGATGGAAGTCTGTGGATCAAATACTTATCTGCCCCTTCTACCCTCTCTGCCTCAGTCCACCATTTGCTGCTTTACTTGGGTTTAGTTTTGTTTAGTTTTCCATAAGTTCATCAGCTGAAAGAGACATGATTTGTTATACAATCAGCAAAACTTTAAAACAGAGGCTTTTCAAACCACCTTGTTCACTTTGATAATAAATGATTTTTGGTTGAAATCTACCTACCGCTCTGATCTTGAAGGATCAATAAAAAAAAAATAAGGAGAGCATAGTTCTGGCTGCCTCACTGTGACGCTCCTTTTTTCCTTTTGTATGTCTGATAACACAATCAGTCTTTGGAGCTGTAAAACTTGAACCTTGAGTTTGTTTACAGCATGAGTTCCTGATAGAGGAGTGGTAATATAGTCTGTCACCAAGGTAGTTAACCATCCACTCATTGCTTCCATTCCCACTCCATCTGCCATGTCTGTGGCGTTACCCAAAGGGGAAGAGATACCACATCAGAATGGAATAGTTACAGCAAGGGACAACATGATATGGAAGTAAATTACAACTGGAGAACAGTTAAAGAAAGGTAAGGCCTCAAAGTGGAGACAGACCCGGCAGGTCTGGATCCCCTGGAGCACTGGACTCATGTTTAGCTTGAAACGTCCACTCTTTCTTTATTCTACCGAGAGACGTAGGCGGAAGAAGAGGAGGACAGTAGTACCTTCCTTTACAGAAGATGTGGAATTGACGGAGCTCCTGAAGTTGTATCAAAACAACAAGATCCGCACCACAAAGTATTCTCTTCTTTCCTTCCTGCCGAAGAATCTGTTCGAACAGCTCCATCGCTTTGCCAATATTTACTTCATCTTCCTTGTTGCTCTCAACTTTGTTCCTGTGGTGGAAGCCTTCCAGCCAGAGGTTGCTGTGATTCCTATCACGCTAGTGCTATCACTGACAGCTTTGAAGGATATCTGGGAAGACTTCCGCAGGTTTAAGTCAGATCATTTGATCAACAAGCTTCGCTGTCAAGTTTACAGCAGGTAGGTTAAATGTTTCGCTCTGTGGGCTTGATGTGACAACAGCCAACATCAAAGATGTCTCCCTCTTGTAGATCTGTATGTTGTCCTTAACCTTAAAAAATGTAACTTGTTTTTATTTCCATGAGTGATTGCTGTGGTCAGTTGGATCCTCCTTTCTCCTTTGTACAAATCACCCTGTTCACAGGATTTAGAATGTTTAAAAATGAACCTCAAAACTTTCCCATTAAAAAAAAAAAAATGCTCGAGCTCAAGTTACACTATTTGGTCAACAAACCTTTTACATTAGATTTTAAGTCACTTACTTATTAAAATTGACTACAAACTACATGTGATAAATCTTTCCCAAAAATTCTTTAACTTATGTGATGTAGAATTTAAAGAAAGCAAGGTTGACATTGTCATATGATGAAATTTAACCTGTGAGTCTGAAAGAAAATCAGACCATTATCTTTGTATAGTAATTATTATTAGTAATGTGCTTTGGCACATATGTCTTGAAGCTAAATTGGATTTTTTGGTAAATATTCTCTTTAATGTTAATGGTAATGTTACAGTTTCTTAAATTGGTATTTATTTCTATGTGAAGGCAAATTTATTCAGTACCAGTTTTAACAATTACTGAGTTATGATGTTAATAGGAAAATCAAAAAAAAAAACTACTATTAGACATTTTTGACATTTAACAGTTTAGACATGCATGCATGATTACTTGTGTTGCTAACTGTAATAATGGTGATTGACAGGTTTAAGCAGACTCAATGTCTCATAAAAACCCAAAACAATGGCAAAAAAGAGATAAAACTGAAACAAATCTTAAAATTAAGATTTCAGGAGATTTGAAAGAATTTATATTCACCTGGCAGCTGTACAGCTACACAAATCTATTCAGATCTGAAATCCAAGGTCAGTAATTAAAATACTATTTCAAATGCTGTACCTAACAAAAAATGCTCATTTGTTAAAGCTTTTCTCATTTTTCCCCATATGTCCAAGGTGATGCAAAACATTTTTGAAAACTTCTCAAATTGATATACTTTACACATTACTTGTACAAAAAGCTGAAATCTGATAAAAACATTATGAATAGATCCTGTGTATTGGCATTTAGTGACGGTCATAACACTGGTACTGCTTGTAACACTTATTTATGACAGTTGTGACTCGCTGCTAACTGATTTTTTTTCACTGGGTCAGTGCAGTATTTGACAGCAAAAAGAACAGGAGAAACTTAGAAACAGAAACTTTGGTAGCCTCATGACCTCAAACTGTGCTGTAGTTGTGCAGTTACCATCATCTTGCTGTGCTGTATTTCAGTCACTTCTCGGAAAGGCTGTTGAACCCTCAGTGTAATAATTAACCACTTGTCATTCACAGTATGTGTAATTCCCATCAATCACCTGGTAGTTTTTTTTCTCTTAACTTCTGAGAAGACTGAAAGCCCTCTGTTGCAAAATACCAAGAGCTTTTACCTCCATAAGATTAATTTCAAACAAACAGGTCAGATTAGTTTTAAAGGCTGCCATTGTTCCTATGATCAAAAGCCGAATTAACAGTATAGCGTTAATATAGTTTGTTCAACAATATTTTTTATCATTCACAGTCCTTCACTTGTTTCTATCTCACAATTTTTCACCTAAATAACTTCAATAGTAAGTCTCACACAGTTCATCTCTCGTGTCTGTCCTTGAGAGGAAGATTATGTGATACCAAATGTGTTCTGAGGACAAAGGAATGCTGTTCTGTTCTATGTGATCACAAGCTGATTACAGCTGTCAGATGCTTTCAGTTTGTAGCCCCTCCCAGAAATCAGTGGGCAGACATTACTGTAGACTGAGGAGATTGGTAGATCAGCACAAAGAGCATTCAAATTACCTGCTCCGTTTTGTTTGGTTTTTTTTACCGTACACACTGCCTTCCATGTTCCCAATTTCCCATACTGAACATGTAGATGTGTACTGGCTCACAGCATCAGGACCATAAAATTCAATTCAATTCAATTCAATTTTATTTATATAGCGTCAAATCACAACAAAGTTGTCTCAAGACACTTTAC
>JAQMCX010000017.1:11834777-11857455 GCA_029814765.1 Acanthurus leucopareius | reverse complement strand
AGGTAGCCAATGCAGAGAAGCTAATACTGGAGTAATATGATTTCTTATCCCAGTTCTTGTCAGTACACGTGCAGCGGACAGGTGCTGCTGTTCTTTTAACCTCTTTATTCTCATTTTAGTGCATTCCAGTATAGTTTGCAGAGAACTTACTGTGATAGCATTTAGGTAACAGATTTCCCCTCAACACCAGCATTGGCAAAGAGGCAAAGAAATTACTATAACTAAGCCCTTTAGTTTAATATAAAAGGCCTTGATATGATACCGGTAATTGACAAAACTGACTACACAAAAATGTAACATAAAATATTGTATTAAATCCATGGAAAAAGTCCTTCAACTTGTTGATCAAGACAACATTTTGAACGATTTACATTTTTTCCAGATTCCAGTCAGCATTAAGTAGACTGTGAAAATGACCATTTTAAATGTGTTAAACCTCTGGGTTATTTTAAATGGCCTTGTACTCTTGAACTGTCTCAGACGTGTAACAAGCAGTCATGCTCTATTATCTGTTTAATTATTTGTTTATCTTTTTGTATCTGCTGAAGATATGAGTTTTTATCTTAATAGAAAATTGTTTTTCCTCTACTGTGTCCCATTTTTACACTCAGGGCTTCATTGGAGGCCCTGTTTTGTTTGTTTCATACATACAGTCTGTAATTTTCTACTTGGCTTTGTGAGTGGAAAATATGACATCCATTACCATTACTACACTGACAACAACCTGCTATAATCCTCCTAAAACCAGGTGAAGCACATGATCTTGGTCTATTTCAATCTGTGTCAGTAAGCCAAAGGCTGGATAATCAAACATGTCCTCCAGCTCGCTGAGAATAAGACAGCAGTCCTCGTTATTGGTCTTAAATGTCTCTGTAGAGTCTGGCCTTACATGCTTTTATTATGTTACTTAGTAAGCAGAGTGACTTTTAGCTTAATGTGGGAGTCAGTCAATCTGCCCTACTTTGCTTGCAGCTGGTTCAAAATTTAGCAAAAAAACTCCTTACTGGTACCATGAAGAGAGACGCTAAAGGTATTATTACCTCAAAATTGTGCTACAGTACAATGCTGTCCATTTCCAACACTGTCTAGGAGCTTTTTTTGCTCTCTACATAAAGGTTTTTAAAAACTCTTGATTGAAAGAGAAGCCTCACAACACTGACAACTCTGGATCTTTGTGCTGTGACCTTGTGTTTACACTGTGACCTCAGGTTCACCAAAAAATTCTGTGCTCTCTGCAATTTCTACTCCATTTTTTGCCTGAGATGGTTTTAATCATCTGCCTCTTCTGTGTCTACTCATTCTGTCCCACAGCAAGCAGAAAGCCTACATTGATCAACACTGGAAGGATGTGCGAGTTGGAGACTTTGTCCGTCTGTCGTGTAATGAAATCATCCCTGCTGACATGCTGCTGCTCTATTCCTCTGACCCTCATGGGGTTTGTTATATCGAGACTGCCAACCTAGACGGAGAGACCAACCTGAAACAGAGACAGGTGGTCTTAGACCTCCCATTGCAGGTAATTCATGAAGTGAATTATTGAGTGTAAGGAGCTGTTTCCATCGGGCTTTATCATCTGTTCTGAGTGATCCAATCACAAGCGGACAGCTCTAAGCTTGTCTATTCCCACCTGGCATTAAAATGCCTCTCCACATGCGTCTCCAGTGACCACTTGTTATCTCACTCCTTTGCTCTTATCCATGTGTGGATTTGTTTTTATGTTTGATAGATTTGGATGTTGGTGTAAGTCTGTGTTTACACGTTTGTGTGTTCATGTTTTCCAGGGAGGAGAGGTGAACCTTGAGAACTTTCAAAGCCGAATCGAGTGTGAGAACCCCAACAATGATCTCAGCAGATTTAAAGGTTACATGTGAGTTCCTTTCTGTCCTACAGCAGTTTAACTTTAGCTTAAGTGCCATGAGATTAAAAACTGTACAGGGAATCAGTACTATGAGAGTTACAGTGAATGTTTTACTGTGTGTAATTGTATCCCATCCTGCTTGATGTGCGTTCTGTGCTGTTTTGTAGCTGCTTTATTTTTAAATCTCCATTGTCTATGGAATTAACCAAAATGTGTCATGAAAAGTTGTCACCACATCATCACATGGTCACAGAGTGACAGCTGACAATCACAGGCTCACCCTGTCGATATCAAAAGGCATAGTTGTTTGCTAGTCGTTTTAATAATCCTTTTGAATGACAAATCCTCCTCGTCTTGCCTTTCTCAACACAGGGCAGTAAATCATGCTTCAAACCTTCACACTGTCTCAATCCTGTATTTAGTTTTCTTCTAGATGTACCTTCCCAGTTTTGGGAAGGTTACATTTGAAATGTAATGGATTACAAATGACTAATTACCCTGATGAAATATAATTAGTAATGTAATCATTTTAATTACTTTATCAATGCAGTGTAACTTGTAACATTTGATAATTTTTAGTTAATTTTTGAAAAAAATTAACAAGGTTTTAAAAGTGTAGTTAATGTGGTAGATTGCAGTTACATTAATGTCCCGTAGACATTTCCTCAGCTTTCCGAGGCTGACAGCATTTCCACAGCTGATAAACAAGATTCACACTGTACAACAACACTGCTCATGTTAGAGCCCTTTGTTAGTTTAACAAGGAAAATGTTGTTACATTTCCAGCACTGAAACCAGTTCTTGCGCAGTGTCATGTCCAGCCGCCTCGATGTGGCTGGCTGGGCCTAATCGAGGCAGAATCAGGTTCTGTAGAGCTGTGGTCAAAGAAAACGTTCCTTCATGGACACAAAATGCAGAGCAACAGAATAAATGTAATATTTCACTCCTAAGCTTTAAACCAAAAAAGAATGTCCAGATGTAAACCTTCTGCAGACACCAAAACTTTACCTCATAATTGTAATTTAATTAGATACTTTCTCTGTATTGTAACTTATCGCGGTTACATTTAAAAATTATAATGTAAATCTGTTACATATTACTTGTTACCCCCCAACATAAGCTCTGTTGTATGTGTGTGTGTGTGTGTGTGTGTGTGTTCTGTTTAACAGAGAGCATCCTAACGGCGTCCGTGTCGGCCTCCAGAACAGCAACCTCCTGCTCAGAAGCTGCACCATCCGCAACACCGAGACTGTGGTGGGGATCGTGGTCTATGCTGGTAAGAGCACTGCAGCACCTACACAAGATCTGACTGCTTGCTCTTACGTGGACATGCTCTCTGCAGTCTGGGTGGTTTTTTTGAGGTGTTCAGTCGCATCATGTCTGTACATATGAAACTACTCACCACGACCGCGGTTGCTTCTGTTCTGCTGCTCACTTCTTTCTGCTTTTCCTCATTGTGCCTTTATGAATTCAAGTGAACTTGTGAAGACAGACAACATTACTTTGATTAACTTTAAGTCCACTTGCGTTCACCTTGAATTGACTTAAACACCTCCTCCTGCTTTTTGTTCTTATCTTTTCTCTGAATGACAGCCTTCCATGATCATTGGACACACGTTCAGCCTGGCCTAACCCTGTCTGGATTAATAGTGCACATAGTCTGATTTCGCTTGCTAAGTTTTGACACCAGAGGTGATAAATGAACACATGAGGTTGAGTAAAGTGCTTCTCAAAGGTGTGGTGAGTGATTAAGATAACTGATTGTTAATTTTTTAACAGCAGGCAATGAACTTAGAGGTGAAACTCCATAATCAACTCATCTTAAAAACATACCCCTCCTTCATTGTGCCGTCAGTCACCCATGTAACCTGAGCCTGGTTGAAATTACCAAATGAATGGAATACCTGTATGTCCATATGACTCCATGTTTCCCTGCTTGGTTTTGTAATAAGTTATTGTAAATATGGAACAAACAAAAAGTAAGAAGCAACACCGGGCCATATCTTTACTGAAGTCTTAATTAATGTGCAGAGCTAACAGTGAGAAGAAACCTGCACCTGCTTGTTGAAGCCTTTAATCCAGGTATTGTGAAATAACTTGATACATTGGAAAGATTCTAGTGTGCATGTGTGTGTGTGTGTGTGTGTGTGTGTTTGTGTTGAGTTCTAAACTCCCCAGAGACACTGGTTCTTTCTGTTTCCCTTAAGCCTATCTTATTTTTCCTTTCTCATCTCTATATGTTCATGAAGTAAAGCACATTCCTCCTTCAGTCAGCAGTCAGCATAGAAAAAGAGACAAATTTCAAACACCCGACAGTGAAGGTCAGGAGTGTGTTGTTAGCTGCTGTGAGGGTGACGAAAATATTCACTTTTTCCTTCCAAAGTTAAAAAAATAAATGTTTAGCTGTCCTCCTTATGGTGCTCTGCACATGGCTCTTGTCCAAAGCTGCCTGATGGTCAGCAGTTGAGTGTTGGCCAGCAGCGGTGTTGTGCTCTCACTGGGCCCTGTGATGTGAGCAAATATTTTACTCAAGTTGAATATTTTCATCTAGCAGGAATATGTGATTGACTAGAATTATGAGCCTTCTCCCCATTTGCATTGTGACATTTCTCGACATTTGCGTTGCGGAAATGCATTAACATTGTATGTAATCAGACTGTGTGAAAAATTTGCCCTGGATTCTGAAACAAGGACTGTGAAAATGTTAACATGCACATAATGGAAGGAAGGGGAGCAGAATGCTGGCTGAAGTAGTCACACAATTGCAGGCTTATACCCACAGCCCCACTCTGACTGTTTCTGAGCAGAGATAACACAAGTGGAACCAGTCAGGTGAGTTGTAGCAGACACCCAATCTCACTACCAGACCTGAACAGTCTGCAGGTATTGTTATGGTGCTCACACACACACAGACTGTTAGCAGTAGGATGGAGGCTGCCATGAGCACAGTGTACAGTCCAAACACGACCACTCACCCTTCAATGACTCTTGAGTCCTGTCATTGAATTAAGTGTCACTTTGCTTGATGGGTTCATGTGTCCACACTATGAGTTGATTAAGACTGCGAGGGGGAAGGAGGGGGGCATGTGTGTCAGTTCCTCTGTCAACCTTTGTGACCTACTATTACCCACAACACCCTTCTCTAGGTAGGTTTACAAAGATGTTTACAAGTCCATTTGTAGAAGCAGCATTACAGCTTACTTTCAAGATTTGTAGAGACCTGGATAACCCTCATCATGTCGTCCTGCTGTTATCATGTAAAAGGCCGCATACAGACCAGATAAATGCTGGTTCATGCTATGCTGCTCATTTTTAGGCCCTTTCACACATGGAGTCCATTCCTAAAATGTCAGGAGTTTTCCTTTATGGGGTCAAATGTGATTTGGGGCAGGGATCAATATTTAGAAAATCAGTAGCATTTATTTCCCACTTCAGACTTTCAGAGAAATGCCAATGCGACCGTGTTTAAAATGAAATATGTAAAATTGCAGGAACGAGCATGTAAAGGGTTACATCTGTCCCACAAAAGACAAACAACTCTCGAAAGTCCGCTAATGTGACATTAGACTGAGACTTGTTCATGGTTGCCTTGCCAAACTGTTGCAGGTGACTGGATAACTAACAAACAACACAAGCTTGTTTTTTTGTGAACAAGGTTCTTTTTTATTCCTGGAAACCGGTTAGATTCAGAAACAACTGAGCTCCTCCTCCCTCTGCAGCCACGTTCAGCCGCCTTGTCCCATCCTCTTCTTCTTCTACTGTTGAGTTTAGGGCACTTTAACTCCATAACTGTTGCACAATCCCTATCTGCTAGACAATCCCTTGCCAAATCTTTTCTAGCATTATCATGGCATGTGTGAGAAGGCAAAATGAATGGAAAGAAAATATTCCTGATTGTAGCTACATTTGTAGTGAAAATCATTAGCAGAGCCTGAAAAGTGATCCTGATAATTAACTGGGAACTCTGTGTGAAAGAGGCTTTGGTAAGCAGCTTGAAGTAATAGTAGTCACCTCTGATAGTGAGATGTTATTTTAATTTGAATTTTATTTTACTGCCAGGGTTTTTTTAAAAAAAAACAAAAAACAAAAAACCTAAGTTCATGTTTGGACTCAAAAATAAGTCTGGTGATCAAAGCCGATTGTCATTGTTTTGGGTTTTTCAATCCAGCAAGAGCTTCAAAAGTAAGCCAGTCACCTGCCTGCTCTGACGTACCCTCACTATTAGCTATTCAGCCTCTTATATGATACAAATTCTCATTGCCAAGATTTGGCTCCATGCCCTGATGCTGGAAAGAT
This sequence comes from Acanthurus leucopareius, assembly GCA_029814765.1. NCBI lineage: Eukaryota > Metazoa > Chordata > Actinopteri > Acanthuriformes > Acanthuridae > Acanthurus > Acanthurus leucopareius. The sequence goes on along the minus strand of JAQMCX010000017.1, from coordinate 11,851,301 downwards.
TTGATCTAGTGTTTTGATTAAGATTTCGACTGCTAGCTTTCGCATTTAAATGAAATGGTTCTGATTTCAAACAACATCTGGTGTCTATTTAGTTTAAAGTTTAACCACACAGGTCAGGTGTAAAAGCACCTTAAAGGAGGGTGAGTAAGAAAAAGGCAGATTTTCAAATTAGTGTGAGGTGGAGTCATAAAAGAAAATATAAAACGTCATTATATATTATATTATAATATTGACTTAAGGAGAAGAAGCATGACAGTAAGCTAGAGCGAAGCATCATGATGTCATGGAATCCCTGCCCTGGTCTGTGTAACTGGATGTGATCTGCTCTTCTCTCACTGTGTGACTCAGGTCATGAGACTAAAGCCATGATGAACAACAGCGGGCCGAGGTACAAGCGCAGCCAGCTGGAGAGGCATCTGAACACGGACGTCTTGTGGTGTGTGCTCCTGCTCATCGTCATGTGTCTGACTGCTTCCATAGGTGTGTACCGAGCGTGGCTGACAGCACACTGCTCTAACTTTACAACACAGCTGTAAAAAGCAGCAAGATTGCAGTGTATAGCTTACATTGTTAAACAGCATGCAGACCACTGGAGAGCCAGTACCAAAAAGCCAGTGAATACTCCAGAGGCTGAGGGATCAAACCATATCCTGCTCTAACCTTTAGCTGTTCAGAGTGATGAGCCGGTCTTTCTCTGTGGTTCTTTAAGGTCATGGCCTCTGGCTGAAGAACCTGAAAAACCCTCTCTTTGAGGTGGATGGGGAGACGTCTCCTGCCCTGGCTGGATTCTACGTCTTCTGGACTATGATCATTGTGCTGCAGGTAGAGTGTTAACCATTTTACTCCATCTTATTGAGCTGAGCCATGTTTATCTGTTTCTGCCAGATGAGAAGCCTTTGTTTTATCATTCAGAAGGTTTATTCAGTTTCTGCTCCACAGGTGCTGATTCCCATTTCTCTGTACGTGTCCATTGAGATTGTGAAACTTGGTCAGATCTACTTCATCCAGAATGACTTAGCTCTGTACAACGAGCAGCTGGACTCAAGGATTCAGTGCCGGGCCCTGAACATCACTGAGGACCTGGGTCGGATCCAGTACCTGTTCTCTGATAAGACAGGTACCCTGACGGAGAACAAGATGGTGTTCAGACGCTGCAGCATCTATGGGGTCGAATATCCTCATGAGGAAAATGGTAAGAACTTCAAATCTGACTGCTAGAATGCTTTAACTTTCATTTACTCTTATTAAAGACGTATTTGTATGTTTGTATTCAGCACAACATGAATAGAGTGAGAAACGAATCATCTAAGTTTAACTTACACTATCCAAGGATTTATGGACTTATGACAGAGTTCAATGCCAATTCTTTAAACTCGCTCATTTTAATTGATTATTTATTTGTAATTATTATGAACTTAGATCAAATTGTGTTGTCTGGATTTGTTATGCATACAGTGATAATACAGTCAAACATAATCTGAATTTGATCTTATTGTTTCATTCCAATTTATAATTGAAGCAAACCAAGTGACACACTCCATTTAACAGTTTTCTAGTAAGTGATGACTGTGCTCTCGTGTGTGTCAGCTCGGAGGCTGGAGGTGTACGAGGCGGAGAAGAACGAGGCGGCCGGTCGCTCCGTGACCCTGAAGTCTGGCTGCAGTCGTAAATCTCTCAGCTGTCGCTCCCTCAGCTGCAACCGCAGCTCCGTGTCTCTGCACACACTCACCAACGAGTCTGATGAGGAGGAACAACTGTCCAACCCCATCCAGCACAGAACCAGCGCCTTCTCCAGCCGCGTGGTCAGACTCACTCACACACTCACAGGACACAAAATTTGGTTCAAATCCAGGATTATGTATTGGTTTTATCACATTCAGCTGACTTTGTTCTGCAACATAAAGTGATTTTTTTTATTGAAAATAAGTGCAGTGTGATAATTCTAAAGATTGAGCATTTGTTGACTGTGGTGTGAAAGCAGCGGGTTAATTGCATTTGCCCTTTTTTGATTGTTTGAACCAAACAACGCATATTCACCACACATGGTAAATATGCTCAACAAAATAAAAAGTAAACTAAAAACTGTAAAATGCAGTTGTCTGAAAAAATACAACAACCTCTCGGAGCATGTCGACATTTTCTGTTTGATATATTTTAATCTTATTTGTTCCTTTTAGGATCAGTAAAAAAATTCCAATGTGCATAATATATATTTGATAGTTCTAAATGAACTTAAACTTCCAAACATATGTTCAAACAGTAAAATTTTTTAATTATAGACAGAGACTCATGAAATGTGTGAAATATAGGACCCAGTGTTTTAGAGCTTCACCTATGTTAAAGACTAAAAGTCTGGATGTGTTGGCTTGTATATAAGAGTTCTCCCCTTCACTGGCTTAACTACACATACATTTGTTGAGTGAGCTCTGCTTTTTCTCCCTTGTTTGTCAATAATGGGTGCTGGTAAATATTTCCTTAAATTTACAAGTTGTTCATGCTGCAGCCATGATGGATAAGCTCCTGCCGCTGTGTCTGTTCAGGCGAAGGAGGTGGTGCCAGACCCTGAGCTGGTGAGGAAGCTGAACTGGCTCTGCTCTCCTGTGCTGCCTCTGAGCGACCGCACCTCTGGGACTCCATCCAGCCTGGAGCTCACCTACATCACTGACTTCTTCCTTGCTCTGGCCATCTGTAACAGCGTGGTGGTCTCCTCACCCAGCCAGCCACGACATGTGGTGAGTAGATGACATCTGTGAAATATGGTACGATGAAATGAAGATCTGAGAATTGTAGCTCAAAAATGGTATTTTCTCAGATCAAAATTATATTTGTCCTTGCAGTTTGGTTGTTTGTTTACATTCTGTGCTTTAGTGCTTTAGTGGAGAGATGTGCAGTGTTTTTCTCAGTTGTTATGGTGATAGAGAGGAGCATCACGGCTCCTCATTTACCAGAATTAGACTTTACCAGATTAGCTGACTTGTCCACCTCAGCTTAAATTTTTTTACCACATTCCAGCTTTCTTCCATTTCTACTCATCACTGAAAATGTGCATAAAACCAGAAAGGTGGAAACAAAACATAATGTGATATCATTTCTATTTATCACATAAAACAACTCCACACTTAGTGTGCAGTTGGCCTATATTAAGTTAGTTATGCCAATAAAAATCGCTATGTTTAAAAAGTTAAATAGTTCTGCATTAAAATTTGCCTTTATCACAGCTGTCCTTTAGTAACTGCCAGAAGTGGTATATCAAAAGTGTATTAAATGATACAAATAAAATAATTAGGAAAAAATATTAACAGCACAAATAACATCAAAATCACTGAAATTCACCTAAAACTAGCACTTCAACATAAAAGCTATCTCTTACTGTCTGAGCAGCTCCGCTTGAGGGTTCCTTTAAAAAAACAAATACTCCAAAATGATACCATGTTTTTGTCCCTCTCTCCTGCAGGTGCCTGAAGCACGAACACCTCTGAAGTCCCTGGAGGACATCAAGCTGATGTTCCAACGCTTCAGCTTCTCTCCTTTCTCAGCCCTCTCCCCTCCCCAGATCAAAGGCAGCCCTCGCACTTTTACCAGCAGGCTGTTCTCACGGGGGAAGACAGACTCGTTTAACCTCCCCACAGCCCCCAACAGCAACACAGACGGGTCAGAACCAGAACAACAGAGTAACCTGGAAACCTCCAGCCTGAGGCATAAACTGGACTTGCCTGTCAGAGTAGAAGGAGGAGCTGCTGGACAGGTGGAGGGCAGGGAGACGGTAATGGATGACTGGGATTTAAGGACAGATCCTGGTGGGGCCAGGCAGGATGTGGAGGACGTGGTCAGAGAGTTGGACTCTGAAAGTGACAGTGATGATGAACTGCTATATGAAGCAGAGAGCCCTGATGAGGCAGCTCTGGTCCACGCCGCCCATGCGTACCGCTGCACCCTGAAGGGCCGTTCTGCAGAGAGCCTGCTGGTGGATCTGCCAGGAATCGGCTCCCTGACCGTCCAGCTGCTCCACATCCTGCCCTTCGACTCCGACAGGAAGAGGATGTCAGTGGTGGTGCGCCACCCACTCTCAGGACAGGTGGTGGTTTACACCAAGGGAGCCGACTCGGTCATCATGGACCTATCTGAGACTCCCACAGGTACTCACAGAGGGAAAAAAATAAGGCTGAAATCATTTTGAAAAACTTTGTCTTGTGACTGATCTAAAGACAAATTTTTATATGAACTGCAATTTTTGTCTGTATCACTGTCATTCTGTTGTGTTCAGGAGCAGAGCAGGTTCAGGAGATCTACAGTCACATCAGAGAACAAACGCAGAAACATTTAGACAGCTATGCTAGAGATGGACTCCGCACACTCTGCATTGCTAAGAAGGTAAAATTTTATATTAAAAACATTACACATTATTTACAATGAAGTGTGTGGCTCGAAACAAAAGGAAGCTTATCATAGAAATGCCAACCAGCTATTTCAACCTAACAATCTGTCAATAATGCATAACATAGTGGATCTAGACTTTGCACGGTGTTGTTTTCTGCACAGTTCTTGTGTGACAGATTCATCTTGAGACTACTAGACTTTTAAACCACTGAATCATTTAGCTGCCTATTGCACAGCGAATTTTTGTCCTAGATGACACAACTGATCTCAGACAAGATTTTTCCAGTGGAAATCCATGACTAAATCATTAGGAAGATTTAAAATGCTTTAATAAAAATAAAGGAAAAACAAAGTAAAACATAATCCAAAGTATTAAGTGTTTTTCATCTATGGACTTACTGTCAAAGTAAATAAAAGACAAATGTTAAAAGGAAAGCCTGTCCATATTCCCTCAACAAAAGCCTTTGTTGTTCTGGATCACTAATCTTAAGTGTTGTTTTTGCATGTCAGTTACTGCAGATGTATGTGTGTTTAAACTGCAGCAAAGCTGTATTTTGTAGTGTTAAATCCTTTATGCCCTAACAAAACTCAAATGGGGAAAAGGGTACAAGACTATCAACCCAGATTTATAAAAATACAAATAAATACATCAAAACAGATGGAATTTTAAAATATCACCCTGTCGCCTATGCAGACCTGGTTCCCTCTGCAGATGAGGTTAGCAAAGGCCCCTGTTACTGTCTGAAAAAGATGTGCTTTTTGAGAAATGTTTTAGAAGTCTGATATGCATTTTCCACACCCAATTAAAATCACAGGAAACAGATTAAAGGGTTGTTGTAATGTTATCATCCAGCAGAGGGCAGCAGAGACCTGGCAGACTTGGACATGCCCTGAAGATGTTTCTCATACAACCACACATTCTTTATTCCATTCACCGTTTCCAAAATGAGCTCAACTCTTCTCAATGTTGTATTAGTGCTGGACTCAGAAAGTATGTGTGACCAAACTAAACGAAACTAATGTGTGTTCTGAAGGTTCTGGAGGAGGAAGAGTATGAGGTGTGGCTGAAGAGACATCTGCTGGCAGAGAGCAGCATAGAGAACAGAGAGGAGTTGCTGCTGGACTCAGCTCAGAGACTGGAGACCAACCTCACTCTGCTGGGTAGGAGAGCAGCTCACTACACCTGACACATGGACCACTCATGTTTCTGAGCAGGGAGCAGTGATACCTAAAGTGTCCTCTGTCTGTCTGTGTGTGTGTGTTCAGGTACCACAGGGATTTTAGATAGACTGCAGGAGGAGGTCCCAGAGACCATTGAGGCTCTTCAGAGGGCTGGGATCAAAGTCTGGGTCCTTACAGGAGACAAAAAGGAGACGGCCATCAACATCGCCCACGCCTGCAAACTCCTCCGTCCCAACGACCAGCTGCTGACAGCCAGCTGTGAAAGCAAGGTCAGTGACTGATGAATGGCAGCACAGTGAGAGAGCTCAAAGATGATTATTTGAAGCTGTTGGTTTGATTTTAGATTCCGTCTTTATCTCAGCTTTTTTACCCAGATCCCTCGCTCATGTTTATTAGTTTACTGTCATCCACTGGCTTCATTCAAGGTCTGAAAGTCAGAACCTTTACTTTCACAGTGGACACAAACCGAACCATGGTTTAGTTTGATCCAGAACAAGACCACCTCTTTTGGCCGGACCAAGATTTGGTTGTTTGGTCTGGGGGAGGTTTCACACCTGTCATTTTGGTTTGGATCAAACTGAAAAGTCAGAAAGTCCCGACCAAACAAGGCAGATGTGAATGCACCCTCAGGAACTGTGTCAGCCTGTCTGCACATTCAACTTTCTGACCCCACACTATTTAGTGGGCTTAAAATGTCCTTGTGTGTGTACTTGTGCTTGCTGCATAGTTAGGACCAGAATACGATTTTAACCAACAGACTGGAGACAATTTTGGAGCGTGAGAACATTTTGGCTGGTCCTCTCAACTCTGAAGGTTAAGACTTGGTTTTAGGGGTTGGATAACAATGAGGTCAGGATTGAGGTTAGGGTATGGGGCTGGGAAATGTGTTAGTTTAATGACAGTCCACACAAAGTTTGAAGGATAAACTCATGTGTGAGTGTGTATGTGTGTGTTGTGTTTCATCAGGATGTGTGTGCAGCATTACTTGAGGAATTCAAACTGGAAGTGCAGCGTGGTGAAGATGGATTGACTGAACAGAGTGCAGCAAGGAATCACGTGGAATCCCCCTCAGGCAGCGAGGGAAGCTTCATCCTGGTTATAGACGGCCGCACGTTGGACTGGGCCCTGCAGGAGGAGCTCAAGAGCGACTTCCTGGAGCTGAGCTGTAGATGCAAGGCAGTCATCTGCTGCAGGTCCACTCCACTGCAGAAGAGCCGGGTGGTCCAGCTGATCCGGGACAAGCTCAGCGTCATGACCCTGGCTGTGGGTAAGGACCTGTCGCTTAACAGTTTAGAAGACAGCTTGGAAGTTTTCATTGTGATCTTGTAAAAAAAAATGCATGGAAAGAATTTTTAAAAAATGTATTTATACCGTGTGTATAATTCTTCTTACAAACTTCCTCCTGACTTTTTTATTTTTGTAAACTTAACTTTTGGTCTTGGCCTGAAGAAGATCACAAAGGAGCAGCAACTGTTGTTAGACTTGTTAGTAATGGTTTGACAAATCAAAGACTGAAATCAACACTTGCTGAAGTGGTGATATGGATAAACTCTGCCATGAAAGTACCTGTAAAATGCTTTGTTCTTACCTAAACATTAAGGTCAGTTCATTGTTTTTGTTCATTAAGGTGATGGAGCCAATGATGTGAGCATGATTCAGATGGCTGATGTGGGCATTGGGATATCTGGTCAGGAGGGCATGCAGGTAAACCACTGCTAGATTCATCCTGATGGAACAGCTACCAGACTGGCAAAGGTCTTTACAAATGGCACAGGCGGAGCTGTGGTTAGGAGATGTTTTATTAAGCTGCCGGGTTACAGAGCGAGGACTATTTTATAGGCTGCAAAGTCTTCATCAAAACATATTTACCCTGTTTATGTAAACACCCTACACTTCTTTTAACTTTAAACTGCCAGGGCAAGTGAAAGGCCAATATTAGAGTAGCAAATATCAGTATGATTTCACTTGCCATGAGGGAGTCACAGTGGCAGATGCAAGGGTTTTTGTTTACTTACCTGCTGTGTGTGAATCAGTCTATTGCTCAACATTTCCCCTCATGGAGATGTTTTTGTTGTCATTTCTCAGGCTGTGATGTCCAGTGACTTTGCCATCTCCAGGTTTAAGCACCTCAGTAAGCTGCTGCTGGTCCACGGCCACTGGTGTTACTCTCGCCTTGAAAACATGATCCTCTACTTCATCTACAAGAATGTGGTGAGTGTTCTTTACCAACTCTACTACTTTTTTGTAAAATACATTAATTAAAATGTCTAGCTATTGCCCTTGTATACATCATGCTTTTAACACTCCAAACTTCTAAATACTATAAAACACCCAAATCTACCCAGTCTAATACTTCAACATGCTTCCTATGAAAACCCAAGGCTAAGTATAGTGCTCCAACAATTCTTTCCTGCCACCCACTACTTTTTATATGATTTGTATCTCACAGTTCAACCTGTTTATGCTTGAATTCATTCAAGCAGCAACCTTTTAGGGAGGGTAAATGAAGCCAACGTAAAAGTGAAAAAAACTGCAGTTCTTTGAATGGCCATTGGAGGCAGAATCAAATAAGTCAGTCACAGAGCAATGTGACTTCACTGCAGAAATAAACTTTGATTTTGAATAAATTAATTATGCGTAGTTGCGTAGTTAATATAATTAAAAAAAGTGATATACATAGTAACAACTATACATAACAACTCCCCTTCTTTACAGTTTTCATGAATGGGGAAACTGACCTAGAACTCTGTTTTGTACCAGACTGTAAATGTAATTAAAGGCATGAGCACTTTGAATGACAGCTTGTCACTTGCTTTCTGCCAGGCATCATCTCAGGTTATTCAAGTTACTGGAATTTACCTCTCATTTAATGCATCTTGGATATTTTTTCTGAAAACATTGGCCTAATAATGTGGCTCACTGTGAGGTTAATTGTACTCTCCACCAACACTTCACTGTATCGCCTGTTTTTGGATAAGCTGGGAGTTTGGCAGAGTCAGCCCCCGCTGGCGACACCACTGTGAGCAAAACCTATTAGTGACATCTCAGGAACCTTGTCCTAGTCATTCAGTCAGTATGTTATGACTTAAACAGGTTTTTGAATGTTATCTCAAGTTCTGTTATTCACATTATTTAAAATTACTGTAAACTGATGTTATACAGTCTGACACAGATTGTAGATTTTATTAAACCCAGCTCATTTAATGTGACATCAAAATGCAAGAATGTAGTTATTGCAGTATTACAGGACATTCAAGCCTGGAAAATAAAAAAAAGCTTAATCTTTTAACATAAAAAAAGCTTTGTACCTGATTTAGTTGATAGCTACTCTGCAATCCCTGGTTACTGTAAGTTATAGTAGAAATAAAGGACAAAGGAATGATGAGATTAAGGGACTCCTCTCTGCTCTCTGTCTGACTGTTTCTGCAGATGTATGTGAATCTGCTGTTCTGGTATCAGTTCTTTTGTGGTTTCTCTGGGAGTGTCATGACCAACGCTTGGGTGCTCATCTTCTTCAACCTGCTCTTCACCTCCGTGCCTCCTCTCATTTACGGTGTCCTGGACCAAGACATGCCTGCAGAAACTTTGATGGTGCTGCCTGAGCTCTACCAGGACACACAGACCTCCAAGGTGACTGCATGAGAACGAGACACCAAACACAAAGCTGCAATGCCGTTCTTTCCCAGCACGTTGTTCAGTATTTCGATCTATTTTAAATATTTTAATGTCAGCTTTTCTAAAATAATGAGAGGCTCAATCAAAGTGGTATTTTTGTGGAATAGGAGAGATCATGAAATGGGACCACAAGGCATCAAACTCTACTCTGAGAGGGACAGAACACTGTTGTGAAGACGAGGTGAAACATAGACCACTTCTGGTCTGTGCAGGCTAGGAAAGCATGCACTGAGTCTGACTGCTGCCATGCCTGACTAACAGATGTATCCTGTGTCTCTGCAGACTTACACTCCTTACATGTTTTGGATCACAGTCCTGGATGCTTTCTACCAAAGCCTTGTCTGCTTCTTTGTGCCTTACTTTGTAAGTACACTGTGTCCGATCGTTCTGTTAAACAATTTCTTTATTGCTCTTTCCAGTCTATTGTTTCATCTTAAATGTGTGTGACCTGGTCAACTACCTGTCAAAGTCTGTACGAAACAGCACATGACTACTGTTGTGAAATGTTTCTGAAGCAACAAAGTGAAATTCTTTTATTTTTTAAACACCATCCAACAGCCTTACAGCTGACCAGATGCCATTACATTACATACTAAACAGTAATAAACAGCACCCATACAGTTCTCCCCTTCCTATAAATCTAAAATATAAATGTATTTATAGAGAGTGGTCTTGACCTGCTCTATATGTAAAGTGTCTTGAGACAACTTTGTTGTGATTTGACGCTATATAAATAAAATTGAATTGAATTGAATTGAATCTCAGTACAAGATTGTCGTGATGTTTGTCTCAGGCCCTGGCAGGATCTGATGTCGGGGAGCTGGCCTTCGGCTCTCCGATCAACACCTCAGCTCTCCTTATTATTCTGCTGCACCAAGTTATCGAGAGTCACACTGTGGTAAGAAACGCTGCTAAAGCTGTTAAAAGTCATTTGTTTGTCTGGGTTTTATCTCCAATTATTTTCCTCTTGTAAAATAACTATGTGACCTGAAAATTAGTGAAGCTAACCAAAGAAAAAAAAAACTGGAGTGTGTAGTTCACAAATGTGATCAGATCCACGGAGTCTCTAATCCTCAGTGTTGTTTTGCAGACGTGGATTCACATGCTGGTGTTGGTGGTCAGTGGTGCTTTCTACTTTGGCTTTGTGCTGGTCTTCAGTGTGGCATGTGTGACCTGTAGCCCCCCTACCAACCCCCCAGGGGTTGAAACACATGAGATGTCCCAGCCTCTCTTCTACATCATATGTGCCATCACTACTGTGGTGGCTCTATTACCCAGGTACACACACGCACACACTCAAATACATTACAGTAAATTCACAAACTTCAACATATTTTTTCTTTAAACAAAGACAAGCTGGGTCCTATTTTCTGAGAGACCCACTTTGATGTTTGCATTCCAAAACTGCAACACATACAAGCCACCAAGGCTGTTCCCGTCTGAATCCACATAATGTGATGGGGCTCAGCTTGTGTTCATGTCCAATGAATGGAGGACACAATTTGTGTATCCTTTGCAGCCTTCAGTATACTGTACGAGGCAGGGACTAAACAAACAGTGCAACAATTACACAAACCAAAAAAAAAGTATTTTCACAGATTGAATATGCAAAAGCACAATTCATGCTGTCACTAAATGATACAGATTTAAATGTACAAGCAAAATTCAACCTCTAATGCCTTGAAGGCATCGTTTATCCTGTGTTATCTACCTTATGTGCCTTATCTACATATGGCTTTCACAGAACTGACCAATAACTATATAATTTTAATTAACAATAATTTCAATAACTTCACTCCTCTGACACAGCTTCAGGTTGTGATATGATCATTAAAATATTTGTGAAAAGAGCCAACTACATTAAGGGTTTTGCTTTAAACAAATCTTCGAACCCATAATCAACGGAATTCTGTCTACACTTAATATTGTTTTTGAAATGAGGACAAAAAATTGCCCACACAGAAGCCAGCACTGCTTCCAAAATTGTAGGTGACTATGTTCTATCTTTCTGCTCAGCCAGTCATCAGACAACGATACAGTAATTACATCACAGATACTGGACCAATTGAAAACTGTTGGCAGGAAATAAATTAAGTTAGGTATCAAAGGTCGACATCTGTTTAATCATTATGTACAGGATGTTACTGTCAGGTTTATTCTAATACTGATAAAGAAAAAATATATGGAAATAGTTGATCTGGGTTAAGTAATAATGAAATCATGGGAAAGTAAAAGGCCATGGTGGCATGAAAGTGACATACAGTGAATGTCTAATTTAATAATACAGTGAAAGGACTGACATTGCAGTCTGTCTCTGTTGGGGGCTTCCCCCAGTTGAACCTTCACTAAACCATGTGAATAAAAGTCCTGGATGGCTGACTGGAACTCAGACATTGGTGTGTCCCTTTTTTTTGCAGGCTGTTGTTTCGAGCTCTGCACAACACTTTACACCCCTCAGCTGCTCTGAAATCAGCCCAGATGGACGAAGCAGAATCACAGCAGTACCGCAGGAGGATGCAGCGTTGGAACCTGGGTCACTCCAGAGGCAACAGGGTGCCAGTGTGCGCCGACAACCCCGGCCTGGAGCCCAGCACAGCCTCAGTGGTGTCATGACCTCCCTCACATACCACACCCACGCATACACAGGCAGAGGGCCGTGTTCCTCCGGTCACCAGAGCAGACAGTCGTACCCGTGTATGACCTGACCAGGTACAGACGGACATGAAGTTTAGAAAATACTGTAAATGTTGACATGCTGGATTCAAGTGCATTCCTCTGACAGTACATGTTACTGGCCAAGAACTCTTGAAGAGACTAATTTGCAATATAAAAAAGAAGGAAAGATGTTTTTATTTGATATGTTGTACTCAACTGACTGAATCAGAATGGCAAGTACCTGTTGGAACATCTCACCAAGCATTTGTGGGAACACAAGCTGTGAAACATTCAGAGATAATACTAGTTTTTAAACAAGCTGTACAGTTTGTACCATTTTAATACCAGGAAATCATCAGCTTATTATCTGACATTTGTCATAATGTGTGGAGAGACCGGCCTGTGTTGGCCTTCAGTTTGAGCAGCAGGTAACTTGGTGAGATGCTGGATGAGGCAGGAAGTCTGCTGCATTCATGCACAGAATCAAGACTGCATTGGCACTGCAGGTCAAAGTGACCAAATCAGATTCTGTTTATTTAATAATAGTTTTCTAGTTATTATTCCATCTTGATATAGATGATCACATAATGTAGAAACACAGATGTGTTATTGGCAAGACAGTAAAGGGGCAGGCCTCACTAAAATCTAATTTTAAAAGTTAATCTAACATTAAAAATGAAAACTTTTGTTTAGAATTTTCATCTCATGCATTTGCTCTTAAGTTAGTCAAATTTTCAGTTTCACATTTCTTTCAGGTGGACATGAGTGTTCCAGTGTTGACAGGGTCGGGGATACAGCTCTTGTCTGAGTCATGTGGAACCAGAGAAAAAAAAAAGATCTTATAAACCATTTATTTAGTTCATTAAACATTAAAGTAGTAGCTTTTTTTAACCACAATTAAGGTAGGGTTGGGTCAAACAAAAGTATGAATAATAATGGCTGACATGTCAACAAACAAATACTTACACAACAAAAAGACAGAGCTACATAAGCATCCCATCAGAGTCGAGCTGATGTCCACCTGATGGATGAGACTCCAGTATTTTGGCTCTTAGCTCTGGTGTGGTCTCCATCACATCCTGACTTTTTTGCTGCTACTATGGCTATATGGCCTAGTTTTTTAGCCACTTTGTTAACCTGAGCTTTACTTTGTGGTGCTGATCAGGAAGCATAAGGCTAAAGAGAGCTCTTTGACTTTTGCATAGACTAAATGCTTGAGAACCAAAACAAGGAGACAACAAAATGTTAAAAGCTGAACTTAAAATTAATTAGCACAAGATCAATATACAGCAACTGCCTTTTTCCAAAGACCTCAACACTACCCCTTCCTGAGTAAGTGTTCTTTCTTAGCTGTCATAAAGATGACTGACGTTTGAACAGAGACTGAGTTTACTACCTGACATGTTGATTTAAATCTCAGTTGAGAGAGAAAGCCACAGGAAGGACAGAGCCAAACAAATGATACAAACAGGAAGAGGGTACCACTCTTTTCACACAAACAAGGCCTTTCTATCTGCAGGAAGCAGACAGGATCAAAAACAATTCAAATATTATTAGAGAGAGCCAGTATGGCTGTACCAGTACATCTGATGTGTGTAATTCAGGTGTCTGGATCAGGGTTTTTTTGAGTTTCTGTTAACTACAGTATACACAATTGCCACTTTTTTCTTTTTTTGACTGAATCACACACTGGAGTATTTACCACAGATATTTCTTTAACCTATGTCTTTGATCTGTCATTTTCCCACTGATTGATTAGAAACAAATGCACGCGCATGCTTACAGTTGCTGGAATGTGTTTTGAGTTACAGTGCGAGCTGTGGATGGTGTGTAGACAAAGACCTTCACAGAAAGGTTTCAGTGAGCAGTCTGCCTCTTGTTTACCTCCTCAACCTCTCTGTCTGCAGTCTGAAGCCTGACTGAGGCATACTGACTTGAATTTTGGACTGCTTTTGTTTTGCTGTAATCAACATTCAGCAAAAAAATGCAGTTTGCATCTGTATTCGAAGGATATGACAATACTGTATCAAAGACGCTGTTGTTCAGCTGTTTCTCATGTTAGACTGATGCATCTGCATGAGTCATCATTTTAGGTTGAGCTGCACTAACAAGGTCAAACTAACATCTGATCAATCAAGATTTGAAGCTGATTTTGTTCTCAGTAACCCTTAATTTGTAATATATACAATTCTAAGTCATGATGAAACCAAATAAAGTGGTTTAATCATAAGTTGGAACATGAGTTGACATTGGTGGAACTATTGCTGCTTTTGTTCAATGTCCATTAGTTTTCACAAATTTCTGTAAGTGAAAATCTGTCAGCAGAGCCATCAAACATGTGCATTATACAAACATTAACTACAAAAGTAAGTGAAATAATAAACATGCAAAGATAAAAATGCAATAGTGGAACTGTTTCAAAGCCTTGTAATTATTTTTTTTATACTGTTTCTATTGTACAATTATTTATGAATTGCAGATTCAACTAATAATTGTCTAACCACACAGAGGCCAATAGAGGGCAACCAAATTTCTAGCATGTAGGGCTTACAGTCATTGCATTGCATTTCCTCAACAACCCTGGAAGGACACCGTGGACCACACTGTCCTGTGCATGATAGACAATTCAGCTGTGCACCATTGGACAGGTTTATTGAGGAAATGCTTCAATGATCAATATTTGAACATGATACGGTAATAACAGATTTCATCATCTTAGATGTTTGACCAATTAAAAAAATAATTAAGAAACAATTGTTGATTCAAAAAATTCTAGATGATTCTTCAACTAATTTTATTTTTGTTCCTTGTTAGTGCAGCGCAGCAGAAGAATACTGGTTATGACACGTTTGTCTGCCAGTGAGTGCATTCTGTGATTAAGAACCTCAGCACACCAGTCCAACCAGTTAAGATTTAATCAAAGCTCTACCAGCGGATGTCGTTGTTTGAACTGAAGTGACCTTACTGCACAACCGTTTAGTAATGAACCAGGTGATGAAGTTACAATATTCTCTCAGCTTGAACTTTTTTGCAGTACTTTTGTCAACCTGTCTAAAAAAGCCTTAGACTGCAGTGCAGTCAAGAACTGTCACTGATGGGGATTTTTATAATGTGAAATAATGTAGGTGTTTTCATTGATGTACAATACAAACCTTTGACTTTTTGTTCTGTTTCAGACATTGGAATAAACAAATAGTTGTGTAGATCTGTGGAGTCTTTGCAGTTTATCCTTAAAATACTTGAGAAATGAAATTTGTTTTTTGCATAATGCAGTGTATTATGACCTGAGAATAAGAATTGTTGTGTGTCATTTCCCTAAAAGCCTTTTATATTTACCAAGGGAGCGAGTACTCATATGAAGTGAGCCATGTTGCTTGCCATGTTTCTACAGTAGCCCTGGGTGGACATTTATAACCAGCTCTAGACAGGGTCTTTTGTCCTTTTTTGCAGGCTCTCCTACACACTTGAAAGGAGGGTTGTGAGTGAAGAGATTTTTAGATGATCACTTTCTGCAGCCTCACAGCTGTCACAGCAACCCTACACACTGGACCATTACAAAGTACATTAACAGTAAATCATGTTTCTTCACAAAATCAGTAGTTTAAATACATCAATATTACAGAAAACTAGAGATTCTATATGACAGTTTGTAAACTCCCAGTTGACCCTGCCTTGTCAACTGAACTCTGCCATTAAACATCACTCCATATGCGTCAGAGAGGAAGGTGTTTGTAGTTTGTAGCCTTACTGTCTCCCAATATCACTGCTGAATGGAAGGCTGCATTACACAAACCAGTGAAGAAGGATTTTTAAATTCATTATCTGACCACCAGTACCATATTTGTTCCTCTTTCATGTATCATCTGCTGAACTTTGATTCAGATACTCCAGGTTTTCTAGATTGTCTAAAATGTGGTCACACTGTACTCACTAATCAGCTGTCAGGAACCCTGTGTTTGAAAAAAGCATAGAAAAGTTGGGCAGCAATGTTGTAAGCATGTTGCTGTCCCACGGAAGAGGTTTAAAATATCTGAACTCTTTTTACGGGAACAAACACAAAACATGTTGTAATTATGTACATATTGTAACTGGACTGAGGATGCTTTAGGACCCCTCAGCAGGAACTGGAGATATGGCTGATGAGAAGGACATCTGAAACTGCTATGATCAGCTCTGTGCCACCGGATGTCCACCAGACCCTGAACCAAGCGAGAGACAGAGGGTCAAGGCATTTACTGTGTGTTATAATGGGGAAATAAGCACTCGTTCTGGGATTTTAGGAGGTTAAGCAATGCAGGGAGAAGTAAGTTTAGTTGAGTTCAAAGGCAAATTCCACAATTTTTAGTCTCACATAGCCAGCCTATGTCAACAACGCTGTATCTCCACAAGGCCTGGTCTTATGTATTGTTATTCTGTTATATAGGAAAAGTGCTCTGGCTTGTTTGTATGCATTTAAACCAATCAACCGGGCTTGTGCTGTGCAAAGAACCGGATGCAGCCCTGGTGCCCCTGTGTAACAGTATCATGCAGATAGTGTGAGTGTGTGTGTATGGGTATGGGTGTGTGTGTGTGTGTGTGTGGGGGGGGGGGGGGGGGGGGGGGGGGGGGTAATTTAAATTTATATTTTAAAATTTT